>BQNB010029722.1:0-55502 GCA_026074375.1 Tanacetum coccineum
TGCTGCTTTTAGACCATCCTTACTATATATTTGATATTTTATTATATTATATGTATTTTAAGGTATAGTCTGAGCGGACCAATATGTAACAAATTTTACAAATGGACTAACTAGACTACATAACTTCTGATCTTGAAGATGACCGAAGTTCTTCTCTTGCACTTGAGGGAAGAAGAAAATAGTAGAAGATTGGATCACATTTAAACAAGATTAAACAAGTTAAATGATCAAAGATTTATAAAGATTTTTTTTAGAACGGCAACTATTATAAAACCAACTAGCAAGAAACTAGAAAAAGAATTACAAAGAGGTCAAATAGGGGTGTTGCAACCAACTATCCCAACTAAAAGTACAATTACATCCAGAAAGGCACCAAGTGAAAGAGCGTGAAACAATATCGTCAAAGATAACATCTTTACGAGGGGCTTTCGACGAGAAGAGCAACTGATTACGAAACATCCATACGCTCCACCAAGTTATATAAAGAACTCCTTCCAGCAAATCTTTAACTTTAGAGTTTAATCTGATGGAATTGAACCAATTAAGCCAATCAGCATATGAACCAAGGGGCGTCCATGATAGATTCCACCAGCGGCATACGAGCCTGACGATATCCGTAGCCAATCTGCAACTGAAGAATAAGTGCGAGGAATCTTCCTGAGCAGAGGAGCAAAGCGGACATAAAGTTGGTTCGAGACTTGAAACAAGCAAATCTATGAATGTTGTTATATACCCTTGCAGCCGAAACAAGTGTACCAAAACTATCTTTATTTTTATTGGAACATATTTAACCCATCGAGTAGCAGTAGGGGCTTTCGGCAAGAAACATTCATCAAGAAGAATGCGAACATCTTTGACCCGAAAAACACCTTCCCCATTTAAATCCCACACCCATCTATCCTCCATATTAGACAACAATGTCCCTTCAATATATGTTTGAAGAAGAGCTAATTGAGAAGATTCAACCCCTCCTCTAACAGAACGACGAAGAGAAGAGGTAACCGAGAATTGCAGTTTATCAGCCACCGTACAATCTTTATTAATCTCCAAAGCATAAATTCGTGGAAACATAACACGAAGTTGAGTGTCACCAATCCAAACTTCATTCCAAAATTGCGTGCGTAAACCATTACCCACACGAATATGACAGTGAGAAATCAGGTCCACACCACGATCTTTAAGCATATGCACCTCCCGAAGGATTTCCAAGTCGAGTAACGAAACGGAGATAATTTATATAATGAGGAGCCATGCATAGACATGATGAGACGACACCACAAAATCTCCATACCCATTTGAAAAGGAGCGCCCTATTTAAAGCATAAAAACTTGAGACACCTAAACCTCCATACTTCTTGGACGCAAGAACCTTGGCCCATATTATGATCCACACAATTTTTCCTCTCGTCACATTGAACACCATTGAAAAAATTTCTATGTATGGACTCCATCGTTTGTAACACCGACTTAGGAACCTTATAGATGGACATATTATAAATAGGTGTCGACCCAAGAACCGACTTTAAAAGAGTAAGCCTTCCTCCAACAGATAAAGTTTTAAGTTTCCAATTAGATAGACGAGCCTTAAGTTTACCAATCGTATCGTCCCATGCCTGAAGAGTTGAGCTATTACCTCCAACCATCACCCCTAAGTATTTAAAAGGGGTTTTCATAGTCGAACAACCAAAATATAAAGCTGCAGCATTAACATCCTCACTTCGAATCCCGACTCCAAGAAGGTGACTTTTCTTAAGATTGATCGAGAGGCCGGACAACAAAGAAAAACAATGAAGAATGTGAGTAATACCAGATAGATTAGCAATAGACCACTCACCAATAAAGACCGCATCATCCGCATAAAAAAGATGGGAAATATTAAGAGACGAACCAATTTTGATGCCCTTAAAAATCCCCGCCTCGATGGCCTAGATAACGAAAGATGAAGAGACACCATAATTAAGATAAAAAGGTATGGGGCCAAAGGATCTCCTTGCTTCAACCTACAATGCAATAGAATTCGGACGTTGGACTACCATTAAGGAGGACCGAAGCCATACCAGAGTGTAAACAACCCCGAATCCACGAGCACCATTTAGAACCGAAACCAAAAGCTCTAAGCACATCTTCTAAAAAATCCCACCTTATCGAATCATAAGCCTTGGCAAAATCAACTTTAAACACCATGGCTTGTTGTTTCTTATGCTTGCACCAAGAAAGTAATTCGTTTATGATAAACGGGCCATCAAGAATTTGCCTATTAGGAAGAAACGCCGTTTGAACATCCGATATAAGACCAGAGATGATCGACGAAAGTCGAGTGGCTAATATTTTGGTGACAACCTTGTAAAGACTCCCGATCAAGCTAATTGGACGATAATCATTTACGAACTTAGGATCATGGTTTTTCGGAATGAGAGCAATGAAAGAGGAGTTGATCTATAGAAAAATGGAACTCAGACGAAAAACCATTCCACAGCAGCACAAAAATCAGATCCTAAAGTGTCCCAGAACTTTCGAAAAAACTCAAAAGTGAACCCGTCTGGTCCAGGAGATTTATTCTCTCCACAACCCTCACACACATTCGCATCCACTCTTAGATCGGACTCTCCAACATGTCCAACTGATCAGAAGACAATCGATTAGGGAAGGTATAGTTAAGTTTACATCTGTTGGCAGCCGGGGCTCGAAACCGATTAGCAAAATGCAAACGAAATTCTTCTTTGACACGACAGGGATCATCCACCCATTCGCCATCAACCATAACACCTTTAATAGCCAAATTCGCTCGTTTACGATTAATGATTCCATGAAAAAAAATTTGAGTTTTCATCGCCCTCAATAGCCCACTGAATCTTAGCCTTTTGCATATAGTCACGAGCGTCGGAAGACTTAATATCATGTATTTTTTTAATAAATCTAACCGCGTCAGAAGAATATCATCATTTACGCCCCCTTGATCAATAACTTTGTCAATATGACACAGCTTGGAACGGAGATCCACAAGACGACCAGATTGATTCTTTTTGCAATCATTAACCCATGAACGTATCTCCTTTTTCAGGATTTGTAATTTCTTCTTGAATCGAACCATCTTATTATTATCATCAAGATCAATATTATTCCAAGTTTCCAACACCATTTGATCGAAGCCCTGTAAACTAAACCAGAGTGGTAAACCCGAAAATGGGAAGGCCCATAATCAGTGACCACTTCCCGAAGTAAGATTGGTCTATGATCCGAGAGGTGCCTATCAAGACACTACCACAAAGATGAGTGGAATAAAGAGAGTAAAACCATCCGAACCAAAAAAACTATCTAATTTACCCATCTCTTAGCCCGACTGAAGAGACCAAGTAAAAGAGTACCCTTCCAATTGGATTTCAACGAGCCCCGAGTTTGATATAAAACTATTAAATTCATTAGCACCTTGCGCATTGTACACTGAACCCAAACGATCCTCCATGCATCTAACTTCATTAAAATCGCCCATAACCATACAATGACCATCCCAACGGCTGATAAGGGACGAAATGTAGCTCCATAGCGAACGCTTGCTAGTGATAGACTGAGGGGCATATATAGACACCACAAGTAACTTCGCCTGATTAGAAACCCATGACCCATATAAAGCAACAAAATTGTCCGAGACAACATGATGCTCTTTACGGAAAACACTTGGATCCCATACACATAAAATACCACCAGAATTCCCAACTGCTTCGCTAATAGTATACTCGAACTTATAGTTACCCCATAACACTTTAACATCCATATCAGAAATACAATCCAACTTGGTTTCTTGAACAGAAAGGAAATTCACCTTGTGTTTATTGTTTTAACTCTTTTAATCCAATCTTTCTTAGCCTTGGATCCTAGGCCTTGAACGTTTAAAGATAAACAATTCATTTGAAACCACCGTGAGCTCCTTGTGATCCAATAATTTTCTCCATGTCATTCATACATCCTTCCATAGTGAACCCCATAGATTGGCCAACTTTAATCATATCGTCTATAACCTCCAATATCGAGCCACCTGCTTTTTTGGAATCGATAATAGGGGAAGCATGTTCATTAAGGGGTTGACACTACTACACAAACGGTTTTTTCCCACGGTAATATCCGTGGGATATCCCGTGGGTAAGGCCCTTATCCACGTATTTCCCACGGAACTCGTGGGAAAATATTTTTCCCCACTGATTTTCTCACGAACTTGACCCAACGGTCGTGTTTTAGATATTATTTTTTCCTTTTTTATTTGTGTTTTATTGGGTTAAGTATGACCATGGGTATCTTATAACTTAGTGATGGAGAAAGGGTATTTTTAGATTAACTTATATGTTTTTAGTTGAGATGATATCACTTTTAATTGCTATAAAATGCTAATGGGCACCTAGTGCTCTAAGTATTAAAACTTTGGCTTCGGTTAGAGATGGTTTATGTGGTTTTAGGTGAAAGACTAAGATGATTTATGTAGAATGTGGGTGTGTATAATGAGTGGTGCTTTACAAAGTAAAGTGACTTTGGCTAGGGGTGTTCGTGGACGGTTGGTTAGCTAGAGTTTCGATTTTTTATTTTCTTGCACCTTAATCGAAATCGAAAACATGGTTAACTGAATTTTATGGTTTTCTTCGATTTAATTAACCATTTATTCATAGTAAGTTTCCTAATTGTTAATGGTGCATCGAAAAGATTTTTCAATCATGTCGCTATGTGAAGTATGGAGTAAAAGAGTTTTCAATCATTGGTAAAAGGTCCTGTCGGATATAGCCGTGTCTGTCCGGATATGGCCGAGTCTGTCGTCTGGATATGTCCGTATCGGCCGGTTGTGGTTGGTCTTGTCGGGGTCTTACCAAGTATGGCCGTGTCTGTCCGGGTCTAGCCGTTATGACCGGGTCTTACCAATGAGGATATTTATGACCTTGTCTGTCCAAAGCTCAATTCACTCATTAGGGAACCATCGAATACTTTTTAATGGGAGGCGAGAAAATCGAACTTAATTCTCATGAGGATATTTATGACCTTGTTCCAATCCCAAGGGTATCCGAGAAACCCTTGGATTCTTTTGATCCGATTTCGGAAACCTTCCATATGACTATCACAAATCCTTTGTTTGATTTTGATTTTGAATTTATTTTAAATTCAGACAATCCTATCTTTGATATTCAGAATGAGGAGAGTGATGAGTTCGAAACGGAGACTATAATGGAAGAGGTGAAAATTCATAGCTCACAAAGTACCGCATAAATCCCACCTCCCTACGGAAAGTTAACTTTTGATTTAACCACGCATAACCAAATCCTTTTTTTTAGAACGACAACTATTATAAAACCAACTAGCAAGAAGCTAGAAAAAGAATTACAAAGAGATCAAATAGGGGTGTTGCAACCAACTATCCCAACTAAAAGTACAATTACATCTAGAAAGGCACCAAGTGAAAGAGCGCGAAACAATATCATCAAAAATAACATCTTTACGAGGGACTTTCGACGAGAAGAGCAACTGATTACGAAACATCCATACGCTCCACCAAGTTATATAAAGAACTCCTTCTAGCAAATCTTTAACTTTAGAGCTTAATCTGATGGAATTGAACCAATTAAGCCAATCAGCATATGAACCAAGGGGCGTCCATGATAGATTCCACCAGCGGCATACGAGCCTGACGATATCCGTAGCCAATCTGCAACTGAAGAACAAGTGCGAGGAATCTTCCTGAGCAGAGGAGCAAAGCGGACATAAAAGATCAGAAACTAGGACACCACGATGTTGTAAATTGGATCGAGTAGGCAACCGATCCAGGAAAACCTTCCAAGCAAAAACATTTATTTTTATAGGAACATATTTAACCCATCGAGTAGCAGTAGGGGATTTCGGCAAGAAACATTCATCAAGAAGAATGCGAACATCTTTGACCCGAAAAACACCTTCCCCATTTAAATCTCACACCCATCTATCCTCCATATTAGACAACAATGTCCCTTCAATAAACGATTGAATAAGAGCTAATAGAGAGGATTCAACCCTCCTCTAACAGAACACGAAGAAAGAGGTAACCGGAATGCATTTTATCAGCCACCGTTGACAATCTTTTATTAATCTCCAAAGCATAATTCTAAAACATAACACGAAGTTGAGTGTCACCCAATCCAAACTTCATTCCAAAATTGCTGTGCGCAACCATTACCCACACGAAATAAGACAGTGAGAAATCAGGTCCCCACACCACGAATCTGTGTAAGCATATGCACCCCGTCTGGTCCTAGGAGATTTATTCCTCCACAGCCCCATACAGCATTACGCACTTCATCTCTAGAGATCGGACTCTCCAACATGTCCAACTGATCAGAAGACAATCGATTAGGGAAGGTATAGTTAAGTTTACATCTGTTGGCAGCCGGGCTCGAAACCGATTAGCAAAATGCAAACGAAATTCTTCTTTGACACGACAGGGATCATCCACCCATTCGCCATCAACCATAACACCTTTAATAGCCAAATTCGCTCGTTTACGATTAATGATTCCATGAAAAAAAATTGAGTTTTCATCGCCCTCAATAGCCCACTGAATCTTAGCCTTTTGCATATAGTCACGAGCGTCGGAAGACTTAATATCATGTATTTTTTTTAATAAATCTAACCGCGTCAGAAGAATATCATCATTTACGCCCCCTTGATCAATAACTTTGTCAATATGACACAGCTTGGAACGGAGATCCACAAGACGACCAGATTGATTCTTTTTGCAATCATTAACCCATGAACGTATCTCCTTTTTCAGGATTTGTAATTTCTTCTTGAATCGAACCATCTTATTTTTATCATCAAGATCAATATTATTCCAAGTTTCCAACACCATTTGATCGAAGCCCTGTAAACTAAACCAAGAGTGGTAAACCCGAAAAGGGGAAGGCCCATAATCAGTGACCACTTCCCGAAGTAAGATTGGTCTATGATCCGAGAGGTGCCTATCAAGACAAATACCCGAAAGATGAGGGAATAAAGAGAGTAAACCATCCGAAACAAAAAAACGATCTAATTTACTCATCTTCTTAGCCGACTGAAGAGACCAAGTAAAAGAGTACCCTTCCAATTGGATTTCAACGAGCCCCGAGTTTGATATAAAATTATTAAATTCATTAGCACCTTGCGCATTGTACACTGAACCCAAACGATCCTCCATGCATCTAACTTCATTAAAATCGCCCATAACCATACAATGACCATCCCAACGGCTGATAAGGGACGAAATGTAGCTCCATAGCGAACGCTTGCTAGTGATAGACTGAGGGGCATATATAGACACCACAAGTAATTTCGCCTGATTAGAAACCCATGACCCATATAAAGCTACAAAATTGTCCGAGACAACATGATGCTCTTTACGGAAGACACTTGGATCCCATACACATAAAATACCACCAGAATTCCCAACTGCTTCGCTAATAGTATACTCGAACTTATAGTTACCCCATAACACTTTAACATCCATATCAGAAATACAATCCAACTTGGTTTCTTGAACAGAAAGGAAATTCACCTTGTGTTTATTGTTTAACTCCTTAATCCAATCTTTCTTAGCCTTGGATCCTAGGCCTTGAACGTTTAAAGATAAACAATTCATTTGAAACCACCGTGAGCTCCTTGTGATCCAATAATTTTCTCCATGTCATTCATACATCCTTCCATAGTGAACCCCATAGATTGGCCAACTTTAATCATATCGTCTATAACCTCCAATATCGAGCCACCTGCTTTTTTTTTGGAATCGATACTAGGGGAAGCATGTTCATTAAGGGGTTGAGCATCCTCCAAAACGCGAGAACTGAGACCTTCCGAGCGACGTTTAGACAAAGAATTTTCCATACCTTGACCCTCATGTGCATCAACATGTTGGAATTCTCTCTCTGGTGTAAATCTAGGTGGGAAAGGAATACTTGAATCCAAACCAGAATTTGCCTCGCCTTTGTCACGTTTATTAAGAAGATTGTAAAGGTTAAATGGATCGCTAGAATTCTCCTTCTCGTTGGGTGACAGATTCTGAGTATGTTCATGCCCCAAAGAATCAGCCTTATCATCAAAAACTGTATCAGACACACCTTCAATATCAGTTTCGTCGTCCAAATTCATCTGCTTACTAATGTCACCGTTTATCTCTTCAGCACCGTTAACAGAATCGTCCTCAGAATAATTATCAACTTCCTTATTATCATTAAACGTCAGAGACCAAACGAATAACTCCTTAGCTCTTATAACAAAAATTTTGCCTCGAACAATAATCTTGAATTTCTCAAGAATATTGTCCTCAAGTTTCGTCTTAATACAGATACGTTTACGAGCAAAACAATCCTCCTTGTTATCTTCAAGTTCTATCACCTCACCCCAACGGGACCCAATCTTAGAGAAAGTAGGTCGCGACCAGGCGTGTAGAGGGACTCCCTCTATATCAATCCAAACAATCCGCTCCCTAGATACAAAATCCGGCTGGGCCTTACATAATTGACTAAACCAAGACGCAACACCAACATGTTTCATAAATCTCATTTTGGTCTGGACCGATGTCAGCTCAATCATAACCCATAGGCCACCCAAATACGCAAGCCTCACATGCTGGAAACCCTCATTCGATAAAAGAACGCGTAAGTTATTAATTGAAGAAAAATCCTTGACTTCCCCCATAACAAAATTATCAAGGTCACGTTCCACCACACATTCATCATCCAAGACCATGGCAGGAGACGAGGCTATATGATTAAAAGTATTAGGGTTACCTTTTAAAACCGAAGCAAATGAAGAAGCCCCATTAGCAGCAGGTCTAGTTGAAATATTTGGCCGAGAGGAGTGGATTGGAGGACGATCAAACCGAGCAACATTTGCGTGTAAATGCATGCGGCCAATCCATAAAGTGCACAGGTTACCCACAAGTCGATCAACATTATCAACCTTAATAAATCGAACAAACGCAAACCTTTTCCCCGCTTTCGATTTGCGATCAGGAATGAAAACATCAACAACAGTCCCATAACCTTTACACACCTCCCATAGATCTTTAGATGTAGTGTTGTCCGGGAAATTCGTAACAAAAATAGATTTGGAGATCAACCGTGTGTGGTCGACGTTACTGCGAGCCCTAGCCGCCATAAGAAAAAAGGAAAATTATCTTGAAACCAATGGAACAGTAATCGAACACCCAAAAACCTAATGATTATGTCGAATCAAATAAAGAACAATTAAGGACCCGATCAAAAAGAACCAACCCTAAAAACTCAAAAATCAAATGAATGATATTCAATCAGAATTAGAGGATCGAAAAATCCGAAACCCTAACCCTAAAAAATACGTCGAATCTGATCTATGAATTAAAGGAGCATTAATCAAGATTAGATCACTTAAATCGAGCGTTATTTGATGAATGATAATCAAACAGGCTAAAGAAGATCAATCAAATGAAGAGAATCTTTTGAAATCGCCATGACCTCTTCACTTTTGAAATTCAAACAGTTTGACTGGTTTGAATGGATTTGACTGACTAGGAAATTATTTAGATCTAAACCATATGTATTAAGATACCCTTAGTTTTTTATATGAATTATGATGAGTTTATAAAATTAAAAGTGTTTCTCTTGAAGTCCCGGGATGGGCACCCTTTTGAGAGTTTATCGAATTCATTGTTATTTGTTATTTGTGTGGTTTTTTGCATTCAAAATGGCATATCGCCATCAAACGACCTTGTTAAGAGCAGTCTCTCAAAAAGTAACTTACAAACATTGTTAGTGATTTGTTATAGATTACTTTCATCGTTTAGTTTATAAGTTGTTAGTAGAGATGATAAAACTCATACCACAATGTTATACTTCTTTTGTTCCATATTAAATGTTCACTTTGATTTTTTGAAGTTTTTTTTTCAAACTTTGACTTTAAATATTTCTGTTTATGTTATGTAATACTTGATACAAAATATATGAATGGATTGAGTTTTAAATGTAATTTTCATTGGTATAACTTTCATCAAGTATCACATAACACAAACAAATATATTTAAGGTCAAAGTTGAAAAAGAAAGACTGCAAAAGTCAATAGTAGACATTTAATATAAGACGGAGAGAATACTTGAAATGAGTTTGTCTATTTGGTAATAACCAATACACTAGATCCTCTAACCTCAAGTTTGACATGATAAAGGTGCTTTTATACCTATCTTAATGGAGAGAAAAAATGCACTTTCTCCTACCTTTTTATTAAGACTAAAATAGAAGAATACAGTTTTTCTCGTTCTTCTATCGAGGGGCACCAAAAGTTAATTGTGTCTCATCACACCAAATGCTCTTAATACTTTACTTAATACCATTTAGAATAACATGAATATATCTTATCTTATCATATTTTATCTTGCTCCTTTAAAATAAATTAATCTAAGTCTTAAATATTAGTAAGGAATACAACTTTTTTGGCTCATGTTACAACAATATAAAGCTATATAACTTAAGGGTCATTTTCGATCAAAGGTATCAAACTTTTTTTAATGATAAAAGGCACTCAACTTCTCCCCCCCCCCCCCAATTTTAAGTATTTTCGTTAACTATTTAACGATTATCCGTTAAGTTTTTTATTTCAAGTCAACTGCTATACCACAACATCAATCTCGTCGCCACACCAAGCTTGCCCCCACCATCACACTACAAAAGCGCCCGCCTCTACACACCAGCCCCTACCCACCAACTCCGCCACACTCCAGCCTATCCACCACCGCCGCCACAAACCACCAACCCACCATTACCACCGACCATCGTCGCCACCACCAACCCCACCCATACACCAATCCCACCACCAACCACCATAGCTACCACCAACCTCACACATTATCACTGATGGATCAACAGTGTTAAGTTTAAAACGACCAGTATTAACTTCAGGACTGGCAGTATTAACATGTTGTCTAGCAGTATTAACTTCCTTAGGACTGCTATCATCTTTAGACTTATCTTTTTCATCATTCTCATTATCTAGACCATCTCCAACCCGCTTTGAATCATCAGCAGCAGATTTTGGTTCACCATTACCAACATCCTTGGAAGGTGAATCAAAGTATGAAGCATCTTTCCAAATTGGCACCACAATGCAATCTTTACTGATTTCTTCTTTCTATGTAGATGTACCTACATTAAGCTCTCCTTGTGTACCTGCAGATTCATTAGTGATTGTACTTGCAGCTACTGGTACATAATTCATAGATTGGGTTAGAGAATCAATATCAAACAGCCACTTTGGACCATTCCCTTCTATTATAGGCTTATTCTCTAAAAACCCAATATGCAAGTTTTCTTCTACCCTCCTGGTTCTAGTATTATATAGGGGTGTTCAAAAAACCCGAGAAACTGACAAACCGAGCCGAACCGCTTAACCCGAAACCAAAATAACCCGAAACCGAAAAAACCGAAACAAAAAAAAACCGAAACCGAAAAAACCCGCTTATCACGGTTCAGTTTTGGTTTTTATTTTTAGATATCCGTGGTTAACCGAACCGAACCGTGTATACTCTATATGTGTATTTTTAACTAAATAGTTAAATAATTGTACAATTTTTGATTATATTATTGCACTAGTTTTGTTTTATAACAATTTTTTTCTTATAATGTAAACATTACTAAACATTTATGTGTGAAAATTGATTAATGTGATCGTAACCTATAAACATTGAATAAGGTCTTTTTTTGTTAATTTGATATATGTATGTTAATTTAAATGCAATTATTGTGACGAAATAACTTTAATGTGACTTTAATTTATCTATTAAATGATAATTAGTTATACTAAATTGACATTTTACTAACTATATCACCTTATTGTTCATGGAGTTAAACTCGATAAAACGTCGTCAATGGTTAACCGTGAACCGAACCGCGGGTAACCGCTCATTTCGGGTAACCGCAAGTCCGGTTACCCGCCTAGTACGATTCGGTTACGGGTAGTAAAATAAACTACCCACCCCGCGACGGATAGTTCAAATCATCCAACTAACCGAACCGAACCGCCCCGTGAACACCCCTACTCCTTGGTGAAATAAAAACGCTCACCCTTCAATTACTTGGTCAACAAAATAACTATCATTAAATCACATTAAATTTCAGTTAAACGGCACTTGAAGCACGTTACATCATCGATTAAAAATTTTAGTATAAAAATTTCATTTTTTCCTACAAAGACAAAACACTCGCACTAATCATATTATCATATACACCTCACGCAACACTACATATCTCGAAAGTGTGACTTGAACGTTCAACTCATGAGTTGAGGTACACAAATTCTCTCGAATATCATTAAACTAAAGTCTCATTAGTAGAAAAATTGATATTTGATCGAGATAAACTAAAGTCTCATTAGTAGAAAAATTGATATTTGATCGAGATAGTAAACTCAACCTCTTCTATTTCGCGATACTAAGAAGTAGCATTGTTGTTACTTTCAATAAATTACCTTCAATCTCATTGCTATGCTTTTTCTTAGCTTATGGATACTGCTATGAGTACGGTTGTTAAGATCTCCATCATTATTTTAGGATTTTACAATTTTATAATACTAAAAGTAAAAACGATCTGGATTATACATAAGATTTTTGCAAGCTTAAAATGTTATAAGATCACGATCTTGATAAAAGCCATGTGAATTTCTTTTACCAAAAAATTAAACAACATGTTAATCTTCTTAAACATTCTATAAGCATAATTTATGATAACAAATTCAAGTTTGATATAACTTTGTGCTTATAATATATAATAATATATAGATTTGTATAACATTACAAAGACTATGAAGAAAATAACAATATAATAAGATCTTTAATATCCTGATCCGATTGTACGATCTATATCTTATAAAAACGAAAACTATCATAAGTAGGATTACAATTTAAAAACCTTACCTATTGTTAACGTGTATCAATATACATTGTATGGGAATCTTAACTACAATTTGGAAAGCAACTTGCAATGCAACTTGGACTACGTCAATGTCATGTATAATGTCAATGGGCAAGCAAGTGTGCCTATACTAGAGTTCTTGTGTGAGAAATACTAGAGAGTTTGTAATATCTCCTAATACAAGAGATATAATTATTGGTATTTATCCTTGTAATTAGAGAGTGTGTAATTCTTAAGTTTCTACATAGTGAAACGTATCTTTCCTTGCCTGTGGTTTTTACACTATTGGGGGTTTTCACGTTAAATCTGTGTGTCGTCTTTTAATGTATTTCATATTTAGTCGTGGGTTGCTTCAATCCGATATCACTTTTCTCAATAAGTGGTATCAGAGCTAAGGTTGGGCGTGTGTATAATTATTTACCGTTTGCTCTGTGGTTGCCACTAATAAGTTGACCCTCCACATCAAAAGAAAAGTAAGATTATACTCACTCAAAAGGTATTTGTTACTATTATTAGCAAATAATAGTTGTGGTTTCCAATAAGTTTTATTGTGATGTGTAATGGCGACGAAATTTTGAAATTCGAAAATTCAATGGAAAATAATTTCTCGTGTGGAATTAAAGATGAAGGCTATCCTTCGAAAGGATAAATATTTAGCGGCCATTGGTGAAAGGCCAACTGAGGTCACGAATGACAATAAATGGGATTAGATGGACGAAAAGGCCATTTCAAATCTTCATCTGGTAATAGCAGATGGAGTTTGTCAAGCATAGAGGAGAAGAAAAGTGCAAAGGAGATTTGGGATCATCTTGCTCGATTGTACGAGGCAAGATCGCTCCACAATAAAAAATTTCTTAAGAGGAAACTTTATGCTCTTCGCATGACAGAATCTACTTCAGTGACTGGGCACGTTAATAACATGGATACTCTATTTTCTCAGCTCATATCTTTGAGTTGTAAAATAGAGCCACAAGAACGTGCTGAAATTCTACTTTAAATTTTACCTGACTCATATGACCAACTTATCACCAACTTAACCAGTAATGTTCTTTCGGACTATCTAGTCTTCGATGATGTTGCGGCCGCTATTCTGGAGGAAGAAAATAGGCGCAACAACAGAGAGGACATGCAAACCAGTTCAAGACAGGTGGAGGCCTTGGTGGTGACGAAAGGGAGGTCAATAGAACGTGGCTCCAGTGGAAGTCACAATCATGGTAAATCTAAAATAGGAAGGATGAAACATTTTAAATGCTACAAAATGGCATGCCAAGAAACTTTAAGAAAGATTGTCGGGTTTTAAACACCTTTAATCCTCAGGAAAATGTCGCTAGCACTTCTGAAGATGGTAACGCTTTGTGTTGTAAAGCAGCGGTTGCGAATGAAGGCAAGAAGAGATTTGTAGATGCATGGTTGTTCGATACGGGAACCATTTTTCATATGACCGTAAGAAGAGAATGGTTTCATCAATATAAACCAATTTCTGGAGGCGGATCCTGTGTAAAACTACAATGTTCATGAACTAAAGATTATCAAAATTGGAAGTATTATGGTGAAGATGCATGATGGTACAGTTCGTACTATTCGGGAGGTGCGACACGTGAAGGGCCTAAAAGAATTTATTGTCTCTAAGATAATTGGATGATCTTGGTTGCAAGGTGGAAATACAAAACAAGATCATGAAAATCATAAAAGGTGCGCTTGTACTTATGATAGAAGAAAAGGTGGCTGCAAACTTGTACCAGCAGAAGGGAGAGATAATAAAGGAGGCAGAAACATCAGTTTCTTCACTTAGTCCAAGTCATAGAGTTGCAGTAACATGAAGTCAGAAACTTAGACATATGTCTGAACAAGGAATGAAGATTCTTTTTGAAAAAAGCTACTTCTAGGCCTCACAAATGTCTCTTTACCTTTCTGTGAGCATTGTGTTTTAAACAAGCAACATCGCCTAAATTCAAGACATCAAATTCTAGAAGTGTTTTAGTTTTGGAATTGGTTCATTATGATGTATGGTAAGTACTGGTTCAGTCCCTAGGAGGATCAAAGTATTTTGTATAATCTTTTATTGACGATTGTTACAGGAGATGTTGGGTGTACCCAATCAAGAAGAAGTCTGATGTGTTTGAAGTTTTCAATGATTACAAAGCACGGGTTGAACTTGATTCTGGAAAGAAGATCAAGTGTTTAAGGACGGAATTGGGGTGAATACACTGGTGATGAATTTGAGCAAAAGGCAGTTCACAACAACATACACTCCTTAACATAATGGAGTGGCAGAGCGGATGAATAGAACCTTGTTAGAAAGAGCAAGAGCAATGTTGGCAACCACAAGCTTAGGAAAATCATTCTGGGCGAAAGCAGTTAATACCGATGTTTATGTACAAATCGTTCATCTTCAACTGCAGTTGAGTTGAAGACATCAATGGAGATGTGGACGGGAAAGACGGTAAACTATTTTGACCTTCATATATTTGGAAGTCCTGTATACGTGATGTACAATACCCAAGAAACTACAAAGCTGGATCTAAAATCCAAAAAATGCTTGTTCTTGGGGTACGCTGATGGAGTAAAGGGGTATCGCTTGTGGGACCCCATTGCCTACAAAGTAGTTGTCAGCAGAGATGTTTTCTTTATGAAAGACAAAATTTAAGAAAATAAAGAAGGTGATAACACTACAAGTTAAACTACATCAATACAGATGGAAAAGGAATTTTAGTCGAATGATTCTTTTGAATCTGCACCTCAGCACGAGATAAATGAGACAAATGAGTCTCAAGCTCCAGCAACCCGCACTCTTAGTCGTGAAAGAAAATGTCCAGGGTGGCACTTAGATTATATTATGGAGAGAAACGTTGCATATTGTCTTCTTACAAAGGAAGGAGAGCCATTAACTCTACAAGAAGCACTGAATAATCCAAATGCGTCGTTCTGGAATGAGATAATGCAAGAAGAAATCAAAGCTCTTCATAAGAACAAAACGTGGGAACTGATGCCACTACTAGGAGGTAGAAAACCCATTGGAAGTAAATGGGTGTATGAGATCAAGAAAAACGATGAAGATCAAGTGGAGCGGTATCGTAAAAGATTAGTGGTTAAAGGATATGCTCATAAACAAGGAATCGACTTTAATGAAACTTTTTCCTTGTGGTTCGAATGACAACAATTCAAGTAGTTCCGACAATGTGTGCTACATATGATTTATATATAAAGCAGCTAGATGTGAAAACTGCATTTCTTCATGGAAATCTTGAAGAAGAATTTTACATGCTCTAACCCAAAGGTTTTGAACAAAAAGGAAAAGAGGACTTTCTTTGCACGTTAAAGAAATATCTGTACGGTTTAAAGCAGGCGCCAAGTGTTGGTACAAGATATTTGATTCTTTAATCAGAAGCCTTGAATATAACAGACTACATGCAGACCCTTATAAATATTTCAAGAGGTTTGGAATTTTTTTTTTTAATATTTTGATGTTATACGTTTATGACATGTTGTTAACAGGCCCCAACAAAGATCGCATCAATAAATTAAAGGCACAACTGGCTAGGAAATTTGAGATGAAAGACCTTGGACCTGAAAACAAGATTCTGGGGATGCAAATTCACTGAGATAGAGTTAGTAGGAAGATTTGGCTTTCATAGAAAAGCTATTTGAAGAAAATCTTGCAACGATATAATATGCAAGATTGTAAGCCAATATCAGCCTTGTGACATCCGTTACCAATTCAGGTTAGTCAACTATGACATTTAAGATTACATGAAGTAGACATTCCAAAAACCACATTTAGGACTCGATACGGACATTCTGAGTTTACGGTTATGCCTTTCGGATTGACCAATGCACCTGCAGTCATCATGGACCTAATGAACCATGATTGCAAGCCATACATGGATAAATTCGTCATTTTGTTTGTCGATAATATCTTGATCTATTCAAAGTCGAAGGAAGAACACAAAGTCCATTCGAAGTTAATCTTATAGTTGCTCAGGAAAGAGAAGTTGTTTGCCAAATTTATGAAATGCGAATTTTGGCTACAAAGGGTACATTTCCTCAGGCACGTGGTTAACAATAATGCATTCATGTAGACCCTAGTAAGATTGAGGCGGTAAAGAATTGAAAAACCCCCAAAATACCGTCAGAGATTCGCTTATTCTTAGGGTCGGCATGTTATTACCGGTGATGCATCATGAAATTCTATAAGATCGTCAAACCTCTCACGTCGCTAACTTAAAAGGACAAGAAGTATGATTGGGGGTGAAGAATAAGAAGAAGCCTTTCAGACTTTGAAAGATAACTTGTGCAATGCCCTATTTCTAACACTCCCTGACGGACCGGACGACTTTGAAGTATATTGTAACGCGTCGAACCAAGGTCTTGGGTGCATGCTAATGCAAAGGGGCAAGTGATTGCATACGCATCCCGACACCTAAAGATTCATAAGAAGAATTATACCACCCATCATCTAGAACTGGTGCTGTAGTATTCGCTCTCAAAACTTGGAGACACTATTTGTACGGGACAAAAAGTGTTATTTATACCGATCATAGAAGTCTTCAGCATATATTTGACCAAAAGGAGTTGAATATGCGCCATAGGCGATGGATTGAGCTTTTCAGTGATTACGGCTGTGAGATTCGCTATCACCCGGGAAAGACAAACGTGGTGGCTGATGTATTGAGTAGGAAGTAAAGAATTAAGCCAAGGCGGGTATGAGCTATAAGCATGAAAACCAATTCGGGTATTAATGACAAGATATTGGATGCTCAGAATGAAGCGTCCGAACACATAAACACGTCAACAGAAATGTTACGAGGGTTACATGTGGAGGAAAAGGAGGACGGTGGATTATACTTTGTAGATTAGATCTGGGTTCCATCGACGGGCAATTTAAGAACCTTGATCATAGACGAAGCTTACACAACGAGTTACTATGTCCATCCAGAAGCGGATAAGATGTATTACGACCTTATAGATATGTATTGGTTGTCGGGAATGAAGAAGGACATAACCGTCTATGTTAGCAAGTGTTTGAATTATTCGAAGGTTAAGGTTGAACACCAAAAACCCTCGGGTTTGTTACAACAACCGGATATTCCAAAATGGAAATGGGAGAAGATAACTACGCACTTCATTACGAAGTTGCCAGAACTAGTAGTGGACACGACTTAATCTGGGTGATTGTGGATCGAATGACTAATTCAATTTGTTATACCCAATTTACATCAACGAGATAGTAGCAAGACACGAGGTACCAGTATCAATTATATCCAATTATGATAGTTGGTTCACGTCACGATTTTTGAAAAAGTTGTAGAAAGCATTATGATCACGATTGGACATGAGTACGACTTATCATCCTCAGACCGATGGTCATAGTGAGCGTACTATCTAGACATTGGAAGATAGGGCAAATCGCATAAAAAGGTACCTATCTTAGGTCCAATTTCAATTAAAGGTACCGATATTTTTTTTCTCAATTTAAGGTATCGGTTTTTTTTCTTGTTGCAATGTTAGACATTTAGCAGGTTTCCAGGTTGTAAAACAATTTCAAATACCAAACAACAGAACCCCCCCCCCCCACCCACCACTTAATCTCTTATTACACCAAATTCTTTGTCACAGTACATCATGCGTACGAATTAAAATATGAAATTCACACAGAAAAAAATGACCTGTTACCTAACTAACATGTAAAAAAGTGACATGTTACCTGACTAACAATACATCGTGCGTACGAATTAAAAAAGAAAAAAATGACATGTTACCTGACTAACAGGTAAAAAATTCTTAAATTGCACGGTATTATAAGTTAAATACCTTAAATTGAGAAAAAAAGTACAGTACCTTTAATTGAAATTAGACCTAAGATGAGTACCTTTTTATGCGATTTGCCTTAGAAGATATGCTTAGAGCGTGTGTTATCGACTTTGGAGGGAGCTGGGATGCTCATCTTCTTTTAGTTGAGTTTTTCTATAACAATAGTTACCATTCAAGCGTTAAATGTGCCCCGTTTGAAGCACTATACGGGCGGAAATGTCTATCACTCGTCATTTGGGCTGAAGTTGGAGAGAGTCAAATGATTGGTCCAGAATTCATGCAAGAGACCACCGATAAGATATTCCAAATCAAAGAGAGGCTCACGACAATAAGTGATCGGCTAAAGAGCTACGCCGATAATCGACATAACCCCCTAGAGTTCAGCATCGGCGATCAAGTATTACTCAAAGTGTCACCCTGGAAAGGCGTGTTACGTTTTGACAAAAAGGGCAAGCTAGCTCCAAGGTATGTGGGACCGTTCGAGATTGTTGAAAGGATTGGTCTCGTAGCCTATCAATTAAGGCTACCTCAAGAACTAAGTAGCATTCGCGATTGGTTTCACGTATTGAATATAAAGAAATGTCTTGCAGATACAAACTTGCATGTGCCAATAGAAGAAATCAAGATAGACGACAACTTAGCTTAGTAGAAGAGCCTGTTGAGATCATAGATCGTGAAGTAAAGAAACTAAAACGGAAGATTTCGATCGTAAAGGTTCGATGGAACTCAAAGTGGGGACCCGAATTTACATGGGAATGGGAAGATCATATGAAGACCAAATACCCAAACTTGTTTGGTGAACAAATTTCTAACAATCAAACTAACTGAATTTTGGGACGAAATTCTTCCAACTAGGGGATACTGTCACATCCGTCACCAATTCAGGTTAGTCAATCGTCTAGTTAAGCTTATGTGCATACGTGATACCTGAAGCATACCAACCGAGAATAACTAGGAGTTAAGTATTTAACAATCTTAGTCCCTCTAGTAGTGATAGTCGTGTTGAAATTTTAAAGTATTCACGTTTTTCCTAAAACGTTGAATTAATCCTTTTAATGCATCTTTAGTCACCCTCGCGTTACGAACGTACCTTCGAACTATGATTCTATTTAAACGTCATCTAAACGTCATGATATGCTCAAACCATTTTTAAGTTATTAGTGTCACCGTGATGTCATTCGTGAGAACTAGTCAAGTCATAGTATATAAGTATTTCCCGTTCGATATAAAAATTACTTTAGGAAAAGTAATATTCAATCTACCGGGTGTCGTAATCGTGAAGAGAGATGAATTTGAAGTTCACGTAAATGTTCAAATTTTAAATGCTTGATTATCTTTTAATTTTGGATTTTGATTTTAAACTAAATATATAATAATAATAATAAACTAGATTATACTAAATAACAATAAGCAAAGAAATTAAACGAAACGATATATATAAAAGGATATACTTGCTAAGTGAAGTGTTTAGATCCTTAAGTGTGAATTTAAAGTTCTTATTAATGAACCAGTATCCGTCAAAATAATTATCTTCTACAACGTTGGTTTTTATTGAAAGCAATTTTTATCAAGATATTAATTACTAAATCAATACCTAATTATTCTTACGGCTTTTGCCCGTTCAAATAACCAAAACACTAATCTAAGTAATCCGAAAATCACTAATTAATATTCCTTTTTTAATTATCACACTTAATTCACTAAACACTTATTCACTTAACATGCATATATGAAAAACTACTCACTAAGCATATTAGCAAACAAATAAGCAACAATAGACATCATAAGCTAAATTAGACTACACTAATTAATATTGAAAAGAGAAAGAAGGTAGAACCGAAATGATGAACTGAAATCGAATATAAAACCTCCCGATTACATAAACTAAATAAGATAACTAGTTTATTTCCTTATTAGTTTTTATGTTACTAAATAATTAATAAAGTATCAAACTTTATTAACTATAAGTTCAATAAAAACCAAATAGAGCTATAAGCTAGAAAATCAAATTAGCTTATGAACCTTTAAGCTCCACGCCAATGAGTAGAATTGATTCCATCAAAAATAAGACAAACAAAGGGTTAAGTCAAACAAACTATATGAATAAGCTATAAGCTAAAAGCTTAAATTCTAAAATATCAAGTATTTTGAAATAGAAAAGCTAAAAGCTATTAGATCTAAACAAATAAACTATTTTAAAAGTTTTAGAAAACTAGATCTACTTTAGAAATCTAAACTAAATAAGCTATAAGCAAAACGAAAAAATAAATAAAAGAAGAACATAAAAGAAAAGCTAATAAACCGAAGCTTATTTTAAATCTATGAGCTTAGATCTAGATTGAATAAAACATTAGAGAGCTTATTCGACTGTGGAAATAAGCTAAAAAAACAGTAAGCAACAATAAGCTAAACCAACAACTTATTCGAAAAATAAACTAGATCTAAGCTTATTTAAAATCTTATTCGATCTAAGCTTATTAAAGGGTAGAGAAGATGAAACCAATAAGCTGATAAATAGCTTCTCAATTTCGTTACTCAAGCTTAATAAGCCCAGGAAATAAGCCGAATGAATAAACTTAAGAAATAGCTTATGTCGAAAAGCTAGGATGAGAAGAGAAAGAGAAATAAGGATAAGCCATGAGAAAAAGCACTAACTCTTCAAAACTTCTTCACTAATAACAATGAATTTACAATAAGCAAATAAGCTGTAAACAACTTCTTACAATATTCTAAAAAAACTTAACTTAAAAATAAGCTAGAAATAAAATTTGAGAAAAAACTATATTAAATCTAATTCTACACACTCCAAATGAGTTACTAAGCCTCATATTTAAAGCCCAAACCCCTGAGGGGAAATTTCATCTTTTTGTTGGGATAGCGTCTAACGAAGCTTCTAGGAAGGTGTCGGAGAATTTTACACGCGTCTTGACCAACCACCAGCCCATACGTGTCCATTGACAGCCATTAATTGGCTAATCATTGGCCAATGATTGCCTCGGGATTGATACCTAGTAACCGCCACTACACATTCCCTGATCACCACTCAGGAGCTGCCACGTGTGCTTCCAGAAGTCTTGATTCCCTAACCTTGTACCCCAATCATTGGCTCGGATCACGAGCCAATGAATGAACCAATGATTGCGCTCTAAACCTCGTACCTGCTACAGCTGACACCTGCACCCAATGATTAGAATTCCACGTGTCATCACCTGAGTGGTGCCACGTGGTAAGAGTACTATGGGTAGCCGCCACCAGAGCAACCACCGTTTCCGTCGCTAGAGCCACCAGTCAATGGTGGTCAACGGTGGTCAACGACGATCAACGGTGACGAACCACCATGGATTACCGTCGGACTACCAGTCAATCACCGGTCAACGATGGTCAGAACAGTGGTTTAACTGGGTCGGGTTAGGTCTGGAGTCGGGTCGGGTTGCCACGTGGCACCACCTGAGTGGGCCACGTGGCAGGTGAGGAATAACCCTCACCCAAGCCCAGGTACGAATCGAACTCATGACCTCTTGAGTAAAGTCTTAAGAAATGCCACAAGTCCAACTGTGCTGGCCTTATCATAATATATGGGCCATTAAATTCTATTTAACCTTTAATTTTTGGTATGCCAGATTTATAACTAAAGGTTCAAATAAAACGTGACATGATTCAAATAAGAAAGGTTCAAGGGGAGAGTAAGGTGCCGATAGATTCGTAATTTTGTGCTCTTTCCAATGGAGTGATCGGGGAATTTGCCCGGGTTCGTTTGAATCTCGATAAACGTGAAAACGTCGTCGAAAGACACCCAAAAATTGCCGTTTTTGCTTTGTTTTCAATCATTTGTACCTGTAAGACATAATAACGCATACCAAACATATTTGCAATATAATTTAACATATTTTATGGTTATTAGTCCAATTTATAGTGTTTTTAGGGTTATAAATGACGCGTGTTTAAGCACACATCAAATTCCCCCACACTTAGCTATTGCTGCTCCCACACGCAATGTTTATAATACACGCCCGGAAAGAAATAATTTAACCCCCTTAACTTAATAACCCCTCACATCAAACAAGAACATAAAAGGTTCATTAAGAGAGTTTAAAATCATTTGTTTCTAAAGTGCCCCCGTTTTAACCGCTTATTTAATAATAGATAAAAACTAAGATAAAATTTTAATAAAATTTATTTAAAAGGCTTTGAGAACGAAAATTCGTCATCCTTGATTTTTCACAATCCCCAAACTAAGCTTAAAACGAAATTACCATTAAATATAAAATTAGATGCTAACGCTACTCATAAATGCTAATTGTGTAGGCGTAAGCCAACTTTTCGCTCCCAATATTCCTAAACCATCTAAGGATTTTATTTAGATATTATAATGTGACACGAGATCACTTATTTAAATAAATTATGGCCTTATTATTACAAAGGTGACCAGTTTAAACCATAATTAGTTTGAAATCCTTTCCTAAAGAGACGATATGCTGAGAATAAGGTCCACATTAAGGTTCTAATTTCACATAATTTAGGGGTTATCATTTGTCCAGAGATGGAGGCTTTATTTAGATAACCCCGGAGTCGAAATTTGGCTTTATTATTACTACTATTATTAAGCAACAATATTAGCCCTCGGTCCTTTAAACAACTGCAACATCGGGAGCGAACCGACCAGAAACAGTAGTCTTATTTCGACCTCGGTAATTTCCTCGACCTTTTTGAAGGCTGAGACATCGGGAGCGAACCGACAGGAAACAACAAACTTTTATCAGTCTCGGATTATTATTATTATTATTACTTCCACCCTTTAAACGACTGCAACATCGGGAGCGAACCGACAGGAAACAGTGGTCTTATTTCGGCTTCAGTTTATTACATTATTATTATTATAGCCAAATTTCAAGTCCTGTGGTCTTTTAACTACCTAGACAACGGGAGCGAGCCGTCAGGAATCGGTAGCCTATTTCCCCACAACACTGACAAAACCTCGATGTGTACCTTACTTTCATCAGAAGGAATCTCTAAGAAGGGATCAAAACTAAGAATCGCAAAAACCAAATCAACTTTATTTATTGAAAATTATTTTATTTCGTTTATTTAGCTGATGTGAGCAAAAAGCCACAATTAACCTCTATGAGCTCTAAAGAGATCCAACTACTCTACGCTTAGCATCTAACTTATATTTAACTATATCATTTTTCGCTCTTTGCAAAATTTTTAAGTTTTGCAAACGCTTAGTCTCGAAAGCTAAGGGGAAAGCTAGAGTGTAATACTCGGTCAAGTCAAAAATCTCCTTAGTTCTAACCTACGGGCCTACTTATTTATTAAACATTTATATATCATTTTTTATTATTTTTTTATATTAAAATAAAATAATATATTGGTTAAAGTGGGGTTGCGTGGGACACAAACAGACATAAGTATGATCAATTTCGATAAAAATCCCCCCTCCCCCATACTTAGAACTGAACATTGGCCTCAATGTTCAAAAATGTCGGGTGCCACCCCCACACTTAACGACGAAAAAGGAAAATGCATAAAATTCCAACTGTGAAAGGGGAAATAATATATATATATATATATATGATCAGGATTGAGGATTTCCCAAGATAAAATCAAGCAAATGATCGAAGACCGAGTGACTAGAGGATTGAAAACAAGCATGGAGGTCTTCGATCATAGAGAATCCTGCAAGCAAAAATGAGCACCACAAAACACAACATGGAGAGAAGCACTCCCCCACACTTATTCATTATTACTACTAAACTAATATATTATTACAACTACTACTAGGATAAACACGGGTTGCCTCCCGAGAAGCGCTTGTTTTTGTGCGAGTCTCTAGCTTGACTCTCCCCGAATTGCTTTTTCCTTGGGACAGAAACAGAAGAACGAAAAAATCTTCATCGGACTTTCATTCAAAATATTCAGATGAATATTAATGATCTTGAAAGTTTCATAGGTCCGATGAGATAATCCCAGAGTGAAAGAGTGAACTCCTTTTGAAATGAGTATCCCGGGATTAAAAACTTTGTCTTCATTTTCGGATGAAAATGATAATAAAGTCTCAATCACAGTTGACTCCAAGAAGAACAAGAGTTCACGATCAGAAGAACGATCAGAAGAGTGAGATAGAAAATTGTTTTCCATAAGAATTAGAAGTGATTCAGTCGAGGAATTCACTTTTAAATCCTTATCTTTTGATTCATCATGGAAAATCTGAGTTCCTCCCAAAATGAGTATGCATGGGTTGAACACCTTGTCCTTATTTTTGAAGGGAGATGATAGCAAAGTAGCAATCTCAGATGACTCCTCAGGAAGAGTCGAGTCACTTGTGGGTAAAAGAGGGAAAAATCATCATCCATATCATCAATTAAGCACTCCATTTTTAAATCTTTGTCTTTTTCATTTTCTGAGTGAGTGTTATCAAAAAGGTCACCATACAAAAGCTTTTTCCATTCTTCGTTATCGAACTTAAAGTCAAAAAGATCATCATCGTCATCTCCCTATGGAAATGAGTAAACGAGAGTAGGTTCATCGGTAACCTCTCGAGAATGGGATCAATAATATCAATATCAGTCTTAGGTGAAGAATCTGTTGACGGATCTCGGTCCAGCAAATATTCAATTTCTCTAAGATCAACTTCAGGATCAAAATTATCATCCTTATTTTCCGGTGTAAATGGTTCAAGAAGAGCGAGTTCATCGGCGAACTCCTCTAGAGAAGAATCACTAGTCTCAGAAGATGTGAGACTAGGAAAAGAATCAGACGGAGAAGTGGTACTGCCACTGAAGGGGTGAAATGATTTCTAAATTTTCAACACTTCGTTAAAATGATCCTCGCATGTGATGTCAATGAAATTAATCATATTAATTGACTCATTTCCATGCTTATGAGGATATTTCAAAGTGCTATCAGCATGAAAGATCAATTTTTCATCACCGTCTCTCAGAATAAGCTCTTCTCCGTATACATCGACTAGAGCACGAGTTGTCCTCAAGAAGGGTCTCCCTAAGATAAAGGGAACACGAGGATCGATGTCATGGTCGACGACAACAAAGTCAACAAGGAATGTGAACTTACCCACTTGTACGCAGACATCCTCAGCTATACCGGCTGGATAAGCAACAGACCGGTTAGCTAGCTCGAGGGTCATACGAATGGGTATAAACTCAGAAAGCATCTATTTTTTCCATACAAAGAATGGCATGAGGTTAATGCTGGCACCTAAATCGGCTAGTGCCATGCATTTACCAAGCTTAGGAAAGTCACAAGGAATGAGAAATTTCCCAGGGTCTCTAAGTTTCTCAGGTAACTTTTTAAGGAGGACCGCTGAGCAATTTTCAGTCAGGGAAGTATTTGCCAATCCTAACAGTTTCTCCTTATCAGAAAGGAGATCTTTTAGCATTTTAGCATACTTTGGCATAAGAGCTAAAGCTTCTGCAAGACTGATATTGAAGTGAAGTTTCTTGAACATCTGCAAGAACTTATGGACTTGAATATCAGACTTGTCTTGAAGCTTCTCCTTATTCAACCTCGAGGGATAAGGAATTAGAGGTTGATGAGGATTCCGCTTAGGAAGCTGAGAAGGTGAAGAAGAAGGAGAAAGAGGGATCTCAGAAAATCTAGAAGAGGGAGACGGTTGGACTACCAGAGGTGGGACTCGTGTGGTACTTTCGAGAAGTACCTGGTCCGTAATCGTCTCCGGGTCTCGTTCCACCTCCTTAGAAGAAGAAGAAAGAGGAGGTGGTAGAACTAAGGGTCCATCTAAAACAATACCACTCCATGTGGTAATTGCTTTGATCTCTCCCCTAGGGTTAGGAACGGTGTCCCTAGGAAGCGCACCCTGAGGTCTCTCCTGGAGAGCCTTAGCCAATATACCTATTTGATCAAATATTAATTAATTTTTGGCATCTTGGTTCCGGTTATATATTTGTTGATTTTGATTTTAGATCAAAATCTGCCTTATCAATTCATCCATAGTGGATTGATTTGGACTTGGAATTGGGTTCATGTTTGGTGGATTTTGATTAAAACCTTGGTTATGGTTATAATTCTGATTTGGATTCTGATTATAACCTTGACCATAACTTTGGTTTTGTTGGTAAGGTTGTCGGTTTTGTTGGTATTGGTTTTGTTGGTTGGAACGGTTTTGATTTGGACGGGATCGTTGGTTTTGGTCGTTTAGATAAGAATTATTGTTTTGAGAAGAGGAAGATTGATTCGGTTGAGAAAAATCGAGAGGTGCCGAGTATTTTGTAGAACGGTAGCTTAAGTTATTCGGGTTGTAATTAGGCTTAAAATGGTAATTTCATGCCTCTTCATTGCCCGAATAAGCATAAACTTCTTCTTGATTTATGTTATTAATGGCTTGACATTCATAGGAAGAATGCGGGGCACCACAAGAATCACATATCATGGATAGAATGAATCGGTTTGTTCATAGAAGAGATGTGTTTTCCAAGAGCTTCAACATGCTTAGTAAGAGCGATATCAGCAGCATCTTGGGAAGTGCTACCACTTGCACTCGAAACTTGAGGTTTGTTTCTTGAAGTTCGAACCTTAGATTTGTTTTCAATTATCGTTAAGGCTTCTTGAGTATTTCTCGTCAACAAATTTCCTCCAGCTATAGAATTAAGAGAATCCTAATCCGATTAACTCAAAGCATTGTAGAACGTATCAATCTGGTGAAGATGATAAAAACCATGACGTGGGCACTTATTCAGAAGATCTTTAAATCGTTCCCAAGCCTCACTAAACGTCTCACCGAATCTTAGTTGAAATCTTGTTATTTCATTTCGGAGATTGGTGGTTCTAGAAGGAGGAAAGAATTGATTCACGAACTTGGATACAATATCGTTCCATGTTGTGATAGAATTAGGAGGTTCTTTTTCAAGCCAAGTCCGGGCTGCTCCTTCAAGAGAAAATGAAAACAATATCAACTTTATAATGCCATGCAGTACTTGATTAAGTTTAACTGTTTGAGTAATTTTTGTGAACCTTCGGATATGAGAATGAGGATCATCATTTTCAAAACCATGAAAAAAGATAGCGGTAACAAGATTAAGCAATCTGATCTTCAACTCAAATTGACTAGCAAGAATAGGGGTACAACAATTGCATCCCCAACACCATCGGTAGGTGCCTGAAATAACTCCTCCATCGGACGGAGATCTGGAGCCGGAATATTATGACCCGCAGGAGGCGGTCCTTGAACGTTATTATTATTATTAGCCATATTAATTTCTTCAAAATCGAGTGAAAGAGACAGATCACCAAGATTTCTTCGACGATTTCGAATAATGCTCTCGGGATTAGATAACGAAAAAACGGGATCGTTTGAAGTAGATCGAGTGCAGATCGAGTGCTCATGCACTAAAGAAAATAAAAATATTTTTGGATTTTTTGTTAAATATTTATAAAAGAAAATAAAATAGAAATGAAAAATATTTTTTTTGGATTTTTATAAAGATAAAAAATAGAAAATATTTTTGGATTTTTATTTTTATAAGTACGAAAATAAACTTCCAAAAGAAAGGATCTTCAAGGCATTAACTCGAAACACCATGTGAAAATCGTACACCTCTCCCCGGCAGCGGCGCCAAAAACTGATGTCATTCGTGAGAACTAGTCGAGTAATAGTATATAAGTATTTCCCGTTAGATATAAAAATTACTTTAGGAAAAGTAATATTCAATCTACCGGGTGTCGTAATCGTGAAGAGAGATGAATTTGAAGTTCACATAAATGTTCAAATTTTAAATGCTTGATTATCTTTTAATTTTGGATTTTGATTTTAAACTAAATATATAATAATAATAATAAACTAGATTATACTAAATAACAATAAGCAAAGAAATTAAACAAAGAGATATATATAAAAGGGTATGCTTGCTAAGTAAAGTGTTTAGATCCTTAAGTGTGAATTTAAAGTTCTTATTAATGAACGAATATCCGTCAAAATAATTATCTTCTCACAACGTTGGTTTTTATTGAAAATAATTTTTATAAAGATATTAATTATTAAATCAATGCCTAATTATTCTTAAGGCTTTTGCCCGTTCAAGTAACCAAAACACTAATCTAAATAATCCGAAAATCACTAATTAATATTCCCTTTTTTAATTATCACACTTAATTCACTAAACACTTATTCACTTAACCAGCATATATGAAAAACTACTCACTAAACTTATTAGCAAACAAATAAGCAACAATAGACATCATAAGCTAAATTAGACTACACTAATTAATATTGAAAAGAGAAAGAAGGTAGAACCGAAATGATGAACCGAAATCGAATATAAAACCTCCCGATTACATAAACTAAATAAGATAACTAGTTTATTTCCCTATTAGCTTTTATGTTACTAAATAATTAATAAAGTATCAAACTTTATTAACTATAAGTTCAATAAAAACCAAATAGAGCTATAAGCTAGAAAATCAAATTAGCTTATCAACCCTTAAGCTCCACGCCAATGAGTAGAATCGATTACATCAAAAATAAGACAAATAAAGGGTTAAGACAAATAAACTACATGAATAAGCTATAATCTAAAAGCTTAAATTCTAAAATATCAAGTATTTTGAAATAGAAAAGCTAAAAGCTATTAGATCTAAACAAACAAACTATTTTAAAAGTTTTAGAAAACTATATCTACTTTAGAAATCTAAACTAAATAAGCTATAAGCAAAACGAAAAAATAAAGAAAAGAAAAGCTAATAAGCCGAAGCTTATTTTAAATCTATGAGCTTAGATCTAGATCGAATAAAACATTAGAGAGCTTATTCGACTGTGGAAATAAGCTAAAAAACATCTTTGCATCTTTCGTCCTTGGTGTACAAGTTAGGGGGGTTGGCAGTTTTGCCCCCCTACTTGTTACTTTGAGGATATTGCAAAAACAGCCCTTCTCTTTTCTTTTCCTCTTTTCTTCTTTTTATATAAGTTTAGGGTTTGGCAATTTCAGCCCCTAAACTTATATTTCTTTGACTTTGGCCCCGGGGTTGACTTGGGTTGACTTTGACTTTGACCAGTTGACTTTTCTGTTGACTTTTTGACTTGATTGACTTTCCGGCTTCGATTTGGCTTTGTCTTTCACAGTCTTTTCCATTCCGAGTCCGGTTTTGTCGTTTTGGCTTTGTTTTTCGTCTTTTTCTTGGTTATCCGTTCCTGCACAACACAATTAGCAAAACAAGCGTATCTTTGGCATTTTAAGTCCGTTTTTGGTTATTTTAGCTTGTTTTTAAAGGTAAAAGGTATGTGTATTTAAGCACATACCAGGGCAATTTTGTATTTTTTCTAGGGGAGCGTCTAACGAAGCTTCTAGGAAGGTGTCAGGAGAATTTTACACGCGTCTTGACTAACCACCAGCCCACACGTGTCCATTGACAGCTATTAATTGGCTAATCATTTCGGGATTGATACCTAGTAACCGCCACTGCACATTCCCTAATCCACCACTCAAGAGCTGCCACGTGTGCTTCCAAAAGTCTCGATTCCCGAACCTTATACCCTAATCATTGGCATGGATCACGAGCCAATGATTGGACCATTAATTGTGCTCTGAACCTCGTACCTGCTATAGCTGACACCTGCACCCAATGATTAGAATGCCACGTGTCACCACCTGAGTGGTGCCACATGGCAGAAGTACTATAGGTAGCCGCCACCGGAGTAGCCACCGTTGCCGTCGCCAGAGCCACCAATCAACGATGGTCAACGACAGTCAACGATGACGAACCACCGTCGGACCACCAGTCAACCACCGGTTAACTGTGGTGGAATAGTGGTCTAACCGGGTCAGGTTGGGTCTGGATTCGGGCCTGGTTGCCACGTGGCACCACCTGAGTGGGCCACGTGGCAGGCGAGGAATAACCCTTACCGAAGCCCAGGCACGAATCGAACTTATGACCTCTCGAGTAAAGTCTCAAGAAATGCCACAAGTCCAACTGTGCTGGCCTTGACCATTATAATATATGGGCCATTAAATTCTATTTAACCTTTAATTTGGGTCTATCAGATTTATTAAGTAAAGGTTCAAATAAAACGTGACATGGTTCAAATAAGAAAGGTTCAAGGGGCGAGTAAGGTACCGATAGATTTGTAATTTTTTGCTCTTTCTAACGGATTGATGGGGGATTTGTTCGGGTTCGTTTGAATCTCGATAAACGTGAAAACGTCATCAAAAGACACCTGAAAATTACCATTTTTGCTTTGTTTTAATCCTTTGTACATGTAAGACATAATAACGCATACCAAACATATTTGCAATATAATTTAACATATTTTATGGTTATTAGTCCAATTTATAGTGTTTTTAGGGTTATAAATAATGTGTGTTTAAGCACACATCATAAACTAACCATTAAGAACTGTTACCCTTTCCCTAGGATAAATGACTTACTCGACCAATTACAAGGTGCACGTTATTTTTCCAAGATAGATCTCCGCTTCGGTTACCATCAGCTAAGAGTACATGAAGCAGACATTCCAAAAACCGCATTTAGGACTCGATATGGACAATTCAAGTTTACGGTTATGCATTTCAGATTGATCAATGCACCTACAGTCTTCATGGACCTAATGAATCGTGTTTGCGAGCCATACTTGGATAAATTAGCCATCTGAAATTAATCCTAGAGTTGCTTAGGAAAGAGAAGTTGTTCGCTAAATTTCCGAAATGTGAATTTTGGCCATAAGAGGTACATTTCCTCGGGCACGTGATTAACAAAAATGGAATTCATGTAGACCCCAGTAAGATTGAGGCGGTAAAAAATTAGGAAACTCCTACACCGTTAGAGATTCGCTTATTCTTAGGGTTGGCATGTTATTACTGGCGGTTCCTCACGAACTTCACTAAGATTGCCAAACCTCTCACCTCACTAACTCAAAAGGACAAGAAGTATGATTGGGGCGAAGAACAAAAAGAATCCTTTCAGACTTTGAAAGATAACTTGTGTAATGCCCTAATTCTGACACTCCCTAATGGACTGGATGACTTTGTAGTATATTGTGACGCGTTGAACCAAGGTCTTGGGTGCGTGCTAATGCAAAGGGGTAAGGTGATTTCATACGCATTTAAGATTCATGAGAAGAATTATACACTCGTGATCTAGAGCCGGCGCTGTAGTATTCGCTCTCAAAACTTGGAGACACTATTGTACGGGACAGAAAGTGTTATTTATACCGATCATAAAAGTATTCAGCATATCTTTGACCAAAAGGAGTTGAATATGCCCCATAGGCGATGGATTAAGCTTTTCAGTAATTATGACTATGAGATTCGCTATCATCCGGGTAAAATGTACGTGGTGGCTTACATATTGAGTAGGAAGGAAAGGATTAAGCCAAGGCAGGTACGAGCTATGAGCATGACAACCAGTTCGGGTATTAAGGACAAGATATCAGATGCCCCGAATGAAGTGTCAAAAGACATAAACACGTCAACAGAAATGTTACGAGGGTTATAGATGGAGAAAAAGGTGGACGGTGGATTATAATTCGTAAACCGGATCTGGGTTCCATTGACGGGCAATGTAAGAACCTTGATCATAGACGAACCTCACACAACAAGTTACTCCACCCTTCCAAGTGTGAATAAGATGTACTACGACCTTATAGATATGTATTGGTGGCCGGGAATAAAGAAGGACATAGCCATCTATGTTAGCAAGTGTCTGACTTGTTTGAAGGTTAAGGGTGAACACCAAAAACCCTTGAGTTTGTTACAACAACCAGATATTCCCAAATGGAAATTAGAGAAGATAACTACAGACTTTATTATAAATTTGTCAAAATTAGTAGTAGACACGATACAATCTGGGTGATCATGGATAGAATGACTAAGTCACCCTATTTCCTAGCGATCCATGAGGACTACAAGATGGAAAAGCTAACAAACATTTACATCAGCGAGATAGTAGCAAGACACGAAATACTAGTATCTATTATATCAGATTGTGATAGTTGGTAAAGCATTAGGAACACGACTGGACATGTGTATGACTTATCATCCTCAGACCGACGGTCAAAGAAAGCGTACTATCCAAACATTTGAAGATATGCTTAGAGCGTGTGTTATCAACTTTGGAGGGTGGTGGGATGCTCATCTTACTTTAGGTGAGTTTTCCTATAACAATAGTTACCATTCAATAGTTAAATGTGCCTCGTTTGAAGCACTATACGGGCGAAAATGTTGATCACTCGTCATTTAGGTTGAAGTTGGAGAGAGTCAAATAATTGATCCATAAATTATGCTAGAGAACACCGACAAGATATTCTAAATCAAAGAGTTATGCTGATAATTGACGTAGTCCCCTAGAGTTCAAAATTGGCGACCAAGTATTACTTAGAGTGTCACCCTGGAAAGGCGTGGTAGTTTTGGTAAAAGGCCAAGCTAGTAGTAAGGTATATGGGACCGTTTGAGATTGTCGAATATATTGGTCCCGTAGCATATCGATTAAGGCTACCTCAAGAACTGATACCTAAAGCATATCTGCATACGTGATACCTGAAGCATAGAAACTGAGAAATTCTACGAGTTAAGTGGTTTAACCATCTTAGTCCCTTTAGTAGTGACAATCGTTTTAAAATTTTTAAGTATTCATGTTTTTTCCTAAAACGTTGAATTAATCCTTTTAATGCATATTTAGGTACCTCGGCGTTACAAACGTACCTTCAAACTAGGATTCTTTTAAACATCATCTAAACGTCATGACATGGTCAAATTATTTTATGTTGTTAGTGTCACCAATGTTTGAAAACATAGTTATTTTACATGTTTACGATTTTTAAGTTAACTCGACAATTTACCCTCGCGTTTAAACTTTTCCGATCTAGACAATTTACATTTTTATGTACACATTATATACATACATGTTGAAAAAAATAATAATAAAAAACTCCTCCCTCCTACCCCTTGGCCAACCATACAACCCCCACCCATGCCAAAACATAATCATTTTTCCTTTTACACTTCCCATACTCCACCACCATTTTCAACCAATCCCCATTCATCCTTCTATTTTCTCTCTACCCCAAAACACTCCACCCTCACTTCACTTCTTTTCATTTTTCACACACAGCACCAAAAATCTCCCTCTCCCTCTCTCTTTATAGGAATTCGGCAGCCCCTAAGCCACCATAAACCACCATCAAGCCACCACTCAAGTCCACCAAGAATACCATAAACACAACCACCATATATATCTACTCACCCTTGCACAACCTTTATCCATCAATCGCTACCAATAACCATTGTTGTAAACCATCACTAAACTCATTAGCAAACCCTTTTATATCAAAAAAATAATCTAAAAAGATATTTTTCTTGGTGCAATATGACTTGTGTCTAATCTTGCACCTAAAGCTCTCATTCTAGTCATTTTTTGTAGTTTCTATAAACAAGCATTTTAATAGACTTTTTGATTAATGAACTACTGATGTTGAGTCTTTAAAAACATGTAATAACATTGTTAAAAAGTTCTTAGGTCTTCTACATGAGTTTTTGTTTCATTTGGTTGCATGGAAACCACATAAGGTGAGTAGGAGATTAGGACAGATTCTGTCCCAGTATTATGCTCGACTTTGAAAGACCATAACTCCCTCATTAATCATCCTCATGTGAGGTTATTTTTCTAGGGATCAAGAGATTTGATTTATCTTTCAAACCTTAGTTGTCTCAAGGAAAGAGTTTTAGTCGTCCAAACAATAGTTACAAGTTAGGTTACAAAGTTGTCTTTTTAGGTCATGTTTTATGACCTGACTTTGCAAGCTTATAACTTATTTTATGATGAAATCCATTGATTCCACATCTCAGAATTTGATTTATATTTTATCTTCTAAACCACAGTGGTCTCATTGTGTGAATCAAAGGTTTGGATCCCAAAAAAACAATTATAAGTAAAGTGTAAATTTGGCCAGCATGCATAAATTTCTTCACTCGTGTTTGTATGCTTATATCTCACTCATAAATTCATATTATGCTTTGATTTTCATTTTGGTATTAGCTTATGTGTTAACTTGTAGGGCTGTAAACGAACCAGATGAACACGAACAGATCTTTGTTCATGTTCGTTCATTTAATTTTAATCGGACAAATAAACGAATACGAACACTTAAACGACGAATTTTCTTGTTCATGTTCGTTTATTAAGAAAATGAGTTGTTCGTGTTCGTTTATGTTCGTTCATTAAGAAACTAAACGAACTTTAAACGAAAATAAATAAACGGACGTTCACGAACATAAATAAATAACTGAACATAAACAAAATTATGCATAATATTTTTTATAAGTGTTATTTTGTTTAAACATACCAGTTTTAAAAGTATAAAATTAAAAGATATATCATATACGAACATAAACAAATAACTGAACATAAACGAACGTTAATGAACGCATAATCAGACGTTCATGAACATAAACAAACGGACGAAACGTTTGTTCATGTTCGTTCATTTAACTAAACGAACGTAAAATAATGTTCATGTTCGTTCATTTAATAAATAAACGAACATAAACGAACTTTTTACCGGACGGTTCATGAAATGTTCACTGAACGTTCAGTTCGTTTACAGCCCTATTAACTTGAGTTCCCAGAAACCTAAAACCTAAATCAATGATCTAGACCATCTGATCATTAACATGCATGGACTGATCCATCAGCTCTCCAAAACTGATGTGATCCTTTTGTCTAGTCTTTATGCATGGGTTAAAGGTCTCTATAAAATCTATAAAAATTCATGAACACACCTAAGATCCTGTAAAGGATTTGGTCAGAATAATATTTGTCCTTGTTGATCTTGAAGTGACTTAAAATGGTCATTTTTAGAGTTTGTGATTTTATGTGGTTTTGAAGTGCATTTGGTTTATACGTGACTTGATTACCCTAGACCGAACCACTGTGCTACTCAAGTGAAGGAAGTATATTCCGAGTCCTTGTGATCTTGAGGTTTATCGGTAGACACGTAGGGTAAACGAACGTTTTGGTCTATTTACACGTTTTTAGTAAAAAGTGTCATATTTTGACGAGTCTAAACGGGTCACCTAACTAGTTGTCATGTTTGCGTCCAAGCATATCATATAGTTATTAACTTATGCTTTACTTGTCATAGGTCTTGTTTTAGAAGGTATACGTTCGAGGGACTTTCTTTAGGATCGTGGTTGCGTACTTGTTGATTTCTATTGTGCCAGTTAAGGTGAGTTTCGTGGACCTTTATATATATATTTTCTTGGGGGAAATGATACTCAAAGGCTATTTACAAACTTTATGTTGTGATAATTACCTGATTTTTTGGACAATTTGTGTGTTTATAATTGCGAGTGTGAGCATTAGTGGTTGATTTTTATATGTCTATGATTTCTATGTTGATGACTATGATTCCTATATTCCTTTTAGCCAACTGTTTAGCTCCAGCTAGTAGGCAACATGTGTGGAAACCTAAAGCGGCGAGGACTCTGTTCATTTGGTTTGGTTTGGATATCTCTATACACTTATTTCTGATATGCTATTAGTTACACACTAATGTCCTACTTGTATTCTATGTACGGTAAATGCGTTTATTACTTAAACCTACGCACCATCATTATGTTGATGTTTTCAAGTATTTATTTTAAGGTGATAACAATAATGATGTTTAAGGAGATAGAGCTTCTTACTTGGCTTAGTGAGACCTAAGACGAAACCCTTAGGGGTTATCCTCCTTATTTGAAGTTTCATTAGCACATTTTATGAATTATGTTTGTTTGGCTGTGAACTCTTGTTTGAAACTTGTCCCGGGTTATGGGATATTTATGACTTATTGACTATGATTGTCATGGTAACGACTTACCAAGACACAAGTCTTCGCTTGTGTCGGGAGTCATCATGACATGTTGTGTTGTTATTTACATTTAGTAAAATTCTCTATTATCTTATATCAATGTGTTATAACGATCCTCTCCGTCACGCCTAGCGTTTTCCACCTAGGCGGGATGTGACAAACCCCGTTTCCTACTAATGTCAAATTATCATCTAAGATGAATCCTAACAGTAAAGAAGAGAGGATGGAGATGTCTCGAGTACCGTATGCATCAGTAGTGGGAAGTTGTTAGCCTTATTATTTTGTAAAGCTGACGTCTTACTTGTGAATTGGACTAGTTATAGACACTGCGTTATACGCAGGGACTACTATTGTAAACATGGTATAGTTAGGAAATGTAAGGCCTATAAATACCCCTCACGACTCACCATGGGGGGTATGGATGAACATTTGACTAGTATTTCATTTCTAATAAAGACACAAGTTCTCTAATCTCTCTCTACTTTTTCTCACTAGAACATATGGCTTATTTCTTGTATTTTGATCAATCCCGACCCCCCGAAGGTGGTTTTGATACGCGTAACAGAAGTTTAATGTTCGCGATGATTTATACAAGACCAGACATTGCACATGTAGTAGGAGTAGTGAGTCGGTACATGGTGGAACCTGGTAAAGATCGTTGGGAAGTTGGGAAGAGGATCCTTAGATATATTAAAGGTGTTGGAATATGTTATATGTCCGGAAAGTTTATTCGAGCCTACGGGGACGCATGCGTTAATACGTAAAATAATTGATAATAAATATATTAAATGTAATCTATTTAAGTGATAAAGCTTAACGAGCGTTAAATATTAATATAAGTATTTAAGGGAGTTATGTTAGTCATTAAATAGTTTAAAGACTAATATATGTGATTTATAGAAAAGGAAAGTGTGAGAATTGTTTCCTTATTGACTTAGTCAATTAGTTTCCTTATCTCCAAGAGAAGGTGGAATTGCCTAACTTGCAAGCCAAGTTGCATGCCTATATATAGAGATCTAAGGGATCATTATTTAGATAACTTGAAAACCTAAATCCCTAAATCTCTCTTCTCCCTTTTCCTCTCCTTGATCGATCGAACCAAACAAAACCTTTAGGGTTTTCGTTTCCTTTGTTTAACCAAAACCAAACAACCCTTTAGGGTTTTCGTGTGGATTGATTTAAGAGTCGAAGACATTTGGTTTCCTTTATCACTACTAGTACTAGCATACTTAATTGTTTGCTACGAACGTATTATGTATGTTGAAATAGAGAGATCTACCTTTAGATATTGGGTGGTTTTAGCGTGGTATTTATTATTATACACACGCGTATATTCAAGAAGGTGATTCGTTAATTGCTAAACGGTACACGCTTCTTGATCTATTTGTTAATTACTTATTCTATACGTGTTTATCTTTTCCGTTGCGTACTCGTGATTTCAATTGGTCAATAGTTGTTAAAACTCCGACAGTAGCATCACGAGCCATCGTATAGAAGTGTAATTACAAAGAAGTAAAATTTGATAAATTAGGGTTCTTGGTTAGTTTTGTAAGCCCTTTGGGCATTTTATACTTATAAAAGATTGGATCTCTATAGTGGATAAAACTAATTAGACAAAACTCTAGGTTGTGTGAAATTTATATGTTAAATTCGATGATTTAATTTGTTAATTGATCGTTTTTAATTGATTAATTAAAAGTTAATTTGTTATCCTTAATAAACACATGCAAGTTTATCATGGATAAGATATATGATATTAATCATAATTAATTGTTAATTGCTTGACATGCAAATTCAATGATTAGGTCATAAAAGTTGAGTTTTTTTAGTTTTCAGAATGTTTGACACACTGTTACTAAAATATTCATCGTACATCGAAAAAATTTGAAAATTTTATGGTAGATCCATGACTCAGTAAGCTAGAACTTTGTAGTTTAATGCAAAAGCTGAGGAAGATCCTAGCTATGTCCTGTCGGGGCCTGAAGTCGACTGAAATTTTCTATCAGCTTTTATGTGCTACGTGGTGTATATTTATTGGCTTGCGCAATCGATTATATCGATGGATATGACCCGATTCATTGGAAGAAGGAGCCTTATATGAATATATACATAGTTTAATTATTTGATAATTAAGATCATCGTTAATATTTGCATGTGTTAATTGTTAAGTGTCTTAAATAAATGTTATGTGTATAGTTGTTTATATTTATTTGATTTTAGAAAGTATAATGACTTTTGTAAAAACACAAGGTTTTTTTAAAAAAGAAAATATAAACAGTGACTAATAACTATGAAATAAGAATATTAATAGACTATTAATTTCTTTGTCTAATGTGTCAATTTGGGTTCATCTTACATCCATAATCATGGCCTATACGGGTTTCTCACGACAAGACTGCATTATTAATAGGATTATAATGTGATTTCTAAATAAAGTAGTTCAATTTATCAATGACTAATTTGCAAAAGTACTATTTACTTGCAAGGCATATCACCAAGGGTTTGAGGTTTTATACTCTATAAATCCATGATATCTTGCAATTATTTAGGAAGCGCAAATGGTCTAGGGTTTGAATGATTTTAATCATTCTTTAATCTTTTCCCGCGATAAATAAGAATCTTTAAATTTGAAAACATGGTTGAATCGTCAATTGTTAAAGGTATCTATACGTGAGATGTATATACAATATGTGACACCTTAATAAATAACTTAATTGAGTAAAGTTTTTATTAAAACTTATGATACGAAGATGTATGCATGCTTCTTTGTACATATTTGCCACGTCAAATATAAATACCCTTTAAATAAGTTGTTGCCATCCAATTTGTAAAAACACTTGCATTTGCCTTTTACATTACGTGAGACGTAGTTAGATTTCAAACCCAAGGTGATTATACACTTTTTGTGAGACGTTGGTGTTACATAATCACAATTCTTGATTGGACGACTTAATTGAGGTAAGCGGGTGAGACCTTATGCTCGAGGCATAGATGGGATGAAACATGCTTACTAGTATATTAATGTAATAAAGTAAGTCCCATAATGTTCTAAAAATTGCACCGGTAGAAATTATTGATCGTCAATTACCTTTTGAATACACCATTGCTAGCCGATCAACTGATGTGATGGTGGTATGTCAAGTTGGATCCTATGCCTTAGAAAATTAATAGTTTATATATTTAAACATGGGTAGTTAATTTTCTTCAAGGAGTATTATCGAAAATACTAATTCTTGAACTTTACTATGTTTTGTATATGGCACTACCTGTCTAAAACATAAACCATTCGACTTTTAGGTTGATGTTTGAAAGAAAAAACTTGTTGGTTCAAATTTTAATGATTGGTTTCGTTCACCTAAGATGGTCTTCAGAGTTGAAAAAAAACTGTTTGTCAGTGAACAACCTATTCCCCCTGCTCCACATGCCGATTCTAAGTACTTGCGCAGTAGAATGCGGTTTATGATGCTCATAATGAGGTTGCTTGTCTTATGCTCGAAAGTATGACTCTTGAACTACATGGACAGCTTGAAATTCCTCACCTTATGAAATGCTTTAGGAGCTTAAATCCATGTTTGAGAAACAAGCTGGAGTGGAACAGTTTGACCTAATCCAAACTTTCCATGCTTGCAAACCGGAGGAGGGAAAACCAGTTAGCTCATATGTACTTAAGATGAACGGATATGTGGAGCAACTGGAACGTCTTGGTTATGTGGTCCCATAAGATATTAGTGTTGGTCTAATTATGGCCTCACTAGTGACTTTGCTGGATTTGTAAGGAACTACAATAAGCATAACATGGGGAAGATAATTGGTTAACTACATGCTCTGCTTATTGAGTATGAGAAAGGTTTACCTAAAAGGATGCTACACCACAAGTAATGGCGATGCATAAGCTTCCCTCCCCAGCCACTCAATGTCTCACAAAACGCTTGTTTCATTTCTACTAATATTAAACACATTTCTACAGCTTTCCCTCATTCCGAGTTAGTTGGTATTGAAAAGGTGGCAGTCTGCTCCAGCCTCTGATTACTATAACCAAAGTGCACTATCGAGTCTAGAGCCAAAAAAGAGATCATCTATAAATCTCATTAGGACACTTATCCAAAATATGCTTGCTAATTTACACAATGTGAAAACAAGAAATATATCAAGAGTCGTACGCTTAATACCTTTGTGGGTTTTTGCCAGGAACGATCTGAGTGGATACTTTAAGTTTCACAGTGAGATAGAAATCCTGCATGAGGTCAACATCAACAAGCCTCTTGTTTAGGTGACTAATAATCCAACAACTGATCGAATTTGTGATATTGTCCAGCTTATGAAATGATGGATTAATTTTGAAAAAGTTAAAACTGTTGGTGTGTTATAAAAACCGTTTGCATCTTAAAACACCAACTGATTTTCTAAATCAATTTTCAATCTTATGTCCATAGGAAGCCTCACAAGGGTATTTAGACATAGGAAAGTTGAACACGAACTAACGGCTTAATCAAGAAGATAGTAACTTACCAATTCACTCTTATCGTGTTGTCTGCATTGAGACGCTCTGGTAATAAGAACGGCTAGTGCAGCTGCGAAACCCTGTCAAGGAGATTCTTATCTTCGAATCTACGTATCACAACATATTTATACTGATTAACAGGGAACCATGGTTGTTACAACTATATTCGACGAAGTGATAAAGCCAGTTTCGTCCATATATGTTGTTTATCACTAACCCTTTCATGCAGATTTCCTGGCGGTGGTAGCAGTTTCCCTATGACAAGTCGAAGCCAATACCACATGCTCATACTCAACCGACACAAGTAACAACATCATGAAAGCTCAAGTACATGTTTCAAGACTTCTGCTAATGTGATACAGTATGTCTTTCTTGAAGTGACGAAGTAGTAAGTTGATACCGTACATCCTCCATAAAGTGACGAAGCGTTAAAGTTAAAGAATATCAAGAAAGATGGTTACACTCGCTTTCAACATGAAGAACAGTATGAGAATGTCGGTCTAGAATTCACAAGATCACAAGAAGGCAAAGATTACAAGATGGCGAAAATAGATTATGCTTGGTTGATCATCTCAAAAAGCTAAAAGATCACATACAAGTCAAGAAAAAGATACAAGCTAAAGCCTAAAATTCTAAAGATCACTACATCAAGATTCACAAGATAAAGAACAAGTTAACAAGACTACAAACTAAAGATTGAAGACATCATGAAGAATGTAGGGCTAAGTTTTCTGATATTGGAGTGGACCACCCTTAGGGGGAGATTGTGTTATGAATCGATAAAAGACATCGGTCACTTCTAAATTTTGTATTAGTATAAAGCTGCGATGTAATATTTGGAAACTTAATAAAAAAACTCAAAACAAACAAATGTATAAAAACGGTAAAAAAATAAAAATTAACAGTAACGAAAATTAATAAAAAAACAAAAAAAAAATAGTTAAAAAAATAAAGAAAAAATTAAGACACAAACTTAAAAATTAATTAAAATAATATACGTTTATTGAAAAAATCATCAATATAAAAAATAAAATTAGGTTTTATCTAAAAGCTTAATACCAAGCTAATCGGGTCAACATAAGTCATCCTTATTGTAGACGCGGCTAATGCAAGTATAATATAATAAAATACAACACCCAACTCCATGCTTCGAGAGGGTTTGGTTGTTTCCATTTGGTATTCATACTTATTAAACATGTTTCCCCGCTTTCTTTTCTCTCACTAAGTGCTACAACCCTCCTTTATATCTCTAAACTTTCTATCTTAATTAGTTGTTAAGTGATTTGAACTTCTAAAAACTGGAGACTCGCATCTAATGAAATCTTTCTTCCCTCTTTTCACGATTCATTGATGCCTTCAAAGCGTCATAGAGAGATGTATGTTCAGGTTGTGATCGGTAGGAGCCACTTTTGAACATCCGATCATGGAGAATTTCTTTCATCTCGAATCCTGACAACTCTCTAAAGCGTTCACGAAGTATAGCTTGAAGAGCATCTTGTACAGCTTCTTTAACTTTCTCATTGATGTACTTGTCAATTTTCGAGTACAGATCATGATTTTCTAGCGTGAATATCCTGGATGAGAGAGCTTGAGCAGTCTGATCCTGAACTTTGTTTTTCTTTTCAAAGTTGGCACATATCTGTTCTAGTGGGCCGCGACATCAAGCAGCAAGCCAGAACCTGTGGAGGCATGGTTGTTGTAGTAGTGTGTAGTGGAAGGGTTGTTGTTGTAGTTGTTATTGTAGTTGTAAAGATTGGTTTCATGAATGGGAGGAAGAAACTGTTTTAGGTTGTGAGATAATGACGGAGAGTTAAAGAGGGAGGAACTATTAAAGAGGCTTGATGAATAGTAATAGTGATAATGGACTCCACTTTAGTTTCCACATTCGCTTGACCCTGTTCTTCTTTCGTTGGTTTGTCATACAGGAACTGATCACCATAGGTAAAATCATCATCAAGGTTCTTCATCGAAGAAAGAGTCCCGAATAAGCTTGGTGGATTTTCCAAGAAAACCTGTTCCTTAGTAGTATGCTTCAAACTTTCATGAACTTTAGGGTAAACCGTAGCGATGAAGTCTTCGTGCATGGGCTCAGGGTTTGGTCCAGCAAGAGCTACATAACTTTGTCCAGGGTTTGATCCATCCTGGTCTTCATCTGGTGGAAGTCAAGACTCGAGTGTATTACCAGGGTCTGATCCAGCCTGGCCTTCATCAAGTTCAACTATTCTTTCCTCTAAATCCATGGTGTTAGAAAACATCCCATTAAACCTTTTTCTTTACCAACATCAGGATCTTTAGTAATCACCCACACTGTTAGGAACCATCCAGCTTCAGCACCTGTTTCAGCATCTGGAGGGGATGGAGTATCACGGACTATATTAGCAGACGTATCATCCTCAAGTTAGGTCAAAGGTCCAGTAGATGCTTCCTCAGTTACTAGAGCCCTCCTCTGAAAGATGTATTGATCTGTGGTATTTTTCCCTTTTGGCTGTTGTAATTCCAGAAGTGATTGTGCAACCTGTTCATCAGTAGCAATGCCTTTCCCTTTACCTTCAACAACAGGGAGTTTTCGAGTGGTCTCTAGATTTGGTTCACGAATAGCCACTCCGCCAACAGGTGCTTGACCATATGCCTGAAAATATTCCAAACTCATTTGTATACCTCATTGGAGATCATATTCTTCATCTTCCACTTGAGGTTCAGGTTCTGGTTGAGCTTTTTCATCTTCATCAACAAGCTGGAGAGAACTCTTTCCTTTTTTGAACTTTCTCACTTTACCCTTGCCGACTTTCTTTATAGCAGAAGACTTGGTTGATTTTTCTTTCATAGCTTGTTTAGTTTGGCTGTGCAGGTTTCTTGACCAAGTGAAGCTTTTTGGGCTTGTCGGGGTTGCAGACGTTACTCTTTTGTTCATCCCTTTTAAGCCAGTGGGTGTATGGGCAGCCATATCCAATACAGCTGGTTGTATGGTGAAAGTTTAAAAAAAAAAAAAAATGACTTCAATAAATTAACTCTTTTGGAATAGGACTGTCAAAAACTTCAACCTATTTAACTTTTAGGAACGAACTCGAGCTTTGCCAAGAGAAAGTCATCACCAGTAACTAAACCGAGACTCAGGTATTCGATGGATATTATGTCTGCTTCCCAAGTAATAGATTATTAGCTTTGTGAACCGGCAGTAAGGAATGACGTGAGGAGTTGACTTCTTGGAAGGAATACTAAGACTAGCCCAATGAGAAAAGAAAGTCTGAATCCTTTGCACAAACTCTTCCCACAAAAGTTCTACATAATCAATATTCGATCTTGTGACATTACCCCCGCCCCACATCATCTAAGAACATGGTGTCCCGTGTTGTCACTCCAGAAGTCTTGCCGGTTAAACACTGGTTGATCAAAGTAAACATGGCTCTCCACAGCTGATAAAGATTATTCACATGCATCTTGGAAATAAAGTGAATTACCTCTGGGTATCCTAATTTGTTAACCAAATCCATAACCTGTTCACCCGTAAGGGGGACACAAAAGGATGGGTTGGGTCAACAAGGATAATTTCCAAGGCCTCACGGAGAAGGTCAGCATTTAGAGGAAACCACTGTTTGTCTAGTTGGAAGCTGTATACACCGGACTTTGCTTCCTGTGTTAGAGTATTCCAGAACTGTTTTGTATGTAGATAATGAAACATTTGCTAATGTAGTGAATGCTTCCTTTGAGGAAATTAGAATTCTAGAGGAATGTCGACAAAAATGCAAAAGTATAGTGTTCTTTTTGTAAACTTTTGTAGATCACAAGAGAATGATTGCCTTCCATAAGGTTAAGCAGGCCTTCATGGGGACCAACTGATCATCAGATTTGGTAGGGGCAGCAATATTCTCCTCAGTCATCTTATTTGCATAAGAATATCAAAATAGATAGACACAATGTATCAAAATAGATAGACAGAATGGCAGATAATTGATGTTAGAAGACAATATTAGCCTTGAGTTTGACTTGCCATTCCATGTTTGATTAAGTCAGATTAAAATCGGTTTGTATCAGATAAACACATTGATTCATTGTTTATTGGGCGTCCATTTTACTCCAATGGTCAACAGTGGTCAACCTTGGTCATGATCCAGAAAGTATTCGTCAAGCTCAATCACAAAATAACCATGCCCGGATAGGAGTTAGTTAGGTAATTGAGCCTTTGGAATGGGCCTTATGTGGTTTATGGGCTTACTGGGCCAAATCATAAGAGATTGGCCCAAACCGCTGCCCAACAGTTTACCAAACCGCCATGTGGTGGTTTAGGTAAACCGTTGTACAACAGGATATCAAACCGCCACATGGTGGTTTGAGTAAACCGCCGTGAGGCAAACAACTAAACCGCCATAACTAAAATAATATTTTCCTTAAATCGCTACGACCAAACCGTTACGAATATTTTAATATTAATTAATCAAACCGCTATGAATATTTTAATAATTTTTAATCAAACCGCCTTGACCAAACCGCTATGAATATTTAAATCATATTTAATCAACCCGTCGCCATTTTAGAAAAATTCAAAATAGAGGTTTGACACTTTTAATATTAAAAGAATAAATAGCCAACTCGCTGCCATGCAGCAGTTTACCTGCTTTATTAAAATATTATGTTTTAAAGCAAACCGCTATGTATAAATCCTATCAAACTGCGACTTAGAATTTTAGGCAAACCGCTACCTAAAGAAGTAAGCAAACCGCTACATAGAATTATGCAAATCGCTATCAAGAACATGGCAAACCGCCATGAAGAAAACTAAACTTGAATTTAATTTACTTTCATTTTGGCTATTCCAAACACAATCCAAGGCATCCTAGATCTAATTTTCCTTCCATGCAATCAAGTTTCACACTCTAAATCTCAACATTACACCAAAATTAAGCCTTACACTACCAATTTAAACCACAAAAGCCATTTAAAACTTAAGGGGGCCTGCAATAGAGTTTAGGTACTCAAATGTGACATTTAACCAACAACCAAACATTTACCAACAATTTAAACAAGCAACAAACTGTTGTTGACTTTTAAAAGTCAACAACCATACGAAAACTCAAAGATCATGCATTCAATTAATAGAGGATCTCAAAAAATCATTAAAACATCATTATCTAAACCTAATGAGCAAATCCTAGCAATAAAAACACAACTCTAAACAATCTACTGGCATTCGATCAAGAACGCATATAAAATCGATCTAAGACCACAAATGTGTTTGATCTATGCTAAGGCATTCATAATCGAGTGATTAACATCCTAAACCGCACCTATCCCACCCATCAATTACAAATTCCAACCTACATTTTAATTTTTGAAACCCTAGGTCTAATATCTAGAGATTCTACTCATTTTAATGCATTTTAATTTGATTCCTTTCATTTACAGTTAGATCTAAGGATATAAAACAAAGTTCAAGAAATACCTTAGCAAGAGGAACACAGGAAATCAAATAATGAAGGTGGTGGTTTGCGAGTGAGAGTGTGTATGTTTTATGTTTGACTAAATTTGTGGAGGTTTGACCAGTTTTATCAAACCGCCGGCTTTTATACTCCTAAGTTTCTGGATTGGCAGACTTGGTACTTGGGCTTTCTAACTTTTTTCATTGCTAGGTTAAAGTATTATAAGGTTAAATCAAGTTAGGGTTTTGGCAAAATTGGTCCTCGTAGTTGGTAAGATCTAGGAAACAAGTAGCAAATTGCACATAAGTCTCTAAACTTTCTAACAATTGACAACTTTGGCCATTTGAGTTAAAATTAATTAACTACCCTTCAAATTATGATCCGTTTCAAATACAAAAACCTTTTTCCGTTAATTGTGATGTTTTAGAAACTCGTTTGTTGAGATAAATTTTGAAATCACTCCCCTCCTCAAACAATGACCCGTTTTCTAGTTAAAGAGTCGAATATTTCGTTTGTTTGAGGTTTGCGTGTCAAATTTTTTATGAGAAATTCAGATCTGATTGATTTTTCAAACAACACTTTTACCACCGTGGTTAACACAAATAATTTTTGAAGAATCATAGAATAAAAATTATTTGGATAAAAAGAAGACTTCTCTTCTTGGTCAAGAAATAATGCACTTAGGCGTACATTAGATCGAGGTTGCATGGATATAAAGTAATCCATGCCCGGGAGAACTTAATCACCCGTTGTCAGGAACATCCGTCTTTTTGGCGACATGCTTTCCTCATTTTGAAAAGCGGGTTGCAGTCTGAAATAACTACAAGCCATTTAGACATGTTTTAAAAAGTTTGAACTTCTATTCGAGCTTCATTTAAAGGCCCGTGTCATTATTGAATGACATTTCTAGGTCCGTAAATGTTATCGATAAGCAGAAGACATGTCTTGAAAAACTATTTTTGGTATTTTCTATTTTCTGATTTTTATGGATTTTTGTTGGTTTTATATTTTTGTAATTTCTTTTTGAGTTGGAATATGTACATATTTACATAGGATACTTGAAGCAAATCCGTTACTCATCCTGATCATCCTAAAGACGTTTGAGTGTCTCTGGCTTCATACTCTTCATGCCAAGCCGCGGGAGAATGAATTCGAATCGTTCTTTGGGTAGTGCCTTAGTGAATATATCTGCCAGTTGATACTCTGTCCTTACGAAATACAACTCAACCACTCCCTTTTCCACTTGTTCTCTGATGAAATGATGTCGGATGTCGATGTGTTTAGACCTGGAGTGCTGGACGTTGTTGCAGCAGAGAGCTATGACACTCTTGTTGTCACAATACAGAGGGATGAGTGGAAATTATTGATCGTCAGTTACCTTTTGAATACACCATTGCTAGCAGATCAACTGATGTGATGGTGGTATGTCAAGTTGGATCTTAGGCCTTAGAAAATTAATAGTTTATATATTTGAACATGGGTAGTTAATTTTCTTTAAGGAGTGTTATCGAAAATACTAATTCTTGAAATTTACTGTGTTTTGTATATGGCACTACCTGTCTAAAACATAAACCATTCGGCTTTTAGGTTGATGTTTGAAAGAAAAAACTTTCTGGTTCAAATTTCAATGATTGGTTTTGTTCACCTAAGATGATCTTCAGAGTTGAAAAAAAACTGTTTGTCATTGAAAAATCTATTCCCCCTGCTCCACATGCCGATACTAAGTACTTACGTAGTAGAATGCGGTTTATGATGCTCATAATAAGATTGCTTGTCTTATGCTCGGAAGTATGACTCCCAAACTACATGGACAACTTGAAATTCCTCACCTTATGAAATGCTTCAGGAGCTTAAATCCATGTTTGAGAAACAAGCTGGAGTAGAACGGTTTGACCTAATCCAAACTTTCCATGCTTGGAAACTGAAGGAGGGAAAATCAGTTAGCTCATATGTACTTAAGATGAACGGACATGTGGAGCAACTAAAACGTCTTGGTTATGTGGTCCCACAAGATCTTAGTGTTGCTCTAATTATGGCCTCACTAGTGACTTTGCTGGATTTGTAAAGAACTACAATAAGCATAACATGGGAAAGATAATTGGTTAACTACATGCTCTGCTTATTGAGTATGAGAAAGGTTTACCTAAAAGGATGCTACACCACAAGTAATGGCGATTCAATGTGGTAGAATCCAAAAAGCCAATAAGAAATTGCTTAATGCTAAAGCCAAGGGTAAAGGTAAAGGCAAGGGAAAGGATAAAAGTTATATGCCTAAGCCTAAAAACCCTAAACCTTCTGCTAAAGAGCACCCGGCTAAGGATGACGCATGCCACCATTGCAAAGAGGTAGGGCATTGTGAGAGGAATTGTCATGCTTACCTTGCTGAGTTGATAAAGAAGAAGAAGCAAGTTGGCACTGCCAGTTCTTCATGTATCTTCGTAATAGAATTATTTTCTTTTCCTAATAAATCCTGGGTGTATGACACTGGTTTTGGTACTCACATTTATAACACAAAACCGGATCTTATAGGAGTAAGAAAGCTGAAACAAGGAGCTCTCTATTTATGAAATTGATATGCTTAATCTTGTGCCAAATGTTGATTATATTTATAATGTTAGCAATAAAAGAGCCAAGCACAACTTGGACTCTACTTTTCTCTGGCACTGTCATCTTGCTCATATAAGCAAGAAACGTATTAAAAAGCTGCAACAAGATGGGCTTTTAAAGTCAAAGGATGAAGAATCCTTTGATCAATGTGTATCTTTGTTAACGGGTAAGATGACAAGGAAATTGTTTCCACATCGTACCAAAATGGCGACTGATCTTCTTGGAATAATACATACTGATGTGTGTGATCCACTTAGACATGTGTCAAGACAAGGTGCTAGCTACTTTATTACCTTTACGAATGATTATAGTTGTTATGGCTATATTTATTTACTTAAACATAAAAATGAAGTTTTTGAAACGTTCAAGGTGTTTAAGAATGAAGTAGAAAATCAACTTGGAAAGACTATAAAAGCATTTTGATCAGATCGAGGAGGAGAATATATTAGTCAAGAGTTTAAAGATTATCTGAAAGCATGTGGAATGTCCAGCAGCTTACACCTCCATACACACCACAACATAATGGCGTGTCTGAGAGGAGGAATCGTACCTTGTTGGACATAGTTCGATCTATGATTAATCTTACTACTCTGCCATTATCCTTTTGGGATTATGCTCTAGAGACTACTACACGCATTCTCAATATGGTTCTAACCAAGAAGGTTGATAAGACATTATATGAATTATGGTATGAAAAAGTTCCTAACTTGTCTTACTTAAAGGTATAGGGATGTGAGGCGCTTGTGAAACGAGATACGCTTGACAAACTCCAACAAAGATCTGTTAAGTGTATCTTTATAAGATACCCAAAGGAAATTATGGGTTACTATTTCTACTTCCCACCTGAAAACAAAATTGTTGTTGCAAGGTATGCTTTGTCTCATGAAGTTAGCGGGAGGGCCAAAGAACTTGAAGAAATTCAAGATAAAGATTCATCACCTTCTGAAAACACTAACGAAATTCCTATGGAGGTTGAAGGTTTCGAACCACCTCAAGAGGAAGTTGTTCCCATTTGTAGGTCTGCAAGGACACATCGAGCTCCTGATCACTTATGTCTAAATGTAGAAGTGGAGGAGCATAGTTTGGGGGATCTTAATGAACCTACTAACTATAAAGTTGCAATGTTAGATCCGGAATCTGATAAGTGGCTTAATGCTATGAATGCGGAAATGCAATCCATGAAAGATAATCAAGTTTGGCGCTTGGTTGATCTTCCTCCTAATTGTAAGACTGTTGGGAGCAAATGGCTTTTTAAGAAAAGGACTGACATGAATGACATTGTACACACCTATAAAGCTCATCTAGTAGCAAATAGTTATACTCAAACCTACGGGGTTGATTACGAAGAAACGTTCTCACCCGTGACATTAAAGCTATTGGGATTCTTATAGCTATAGTGACGTTATGACTATGAGATATGGCAAATGGATGTCAAAACTGCCTTCTTAAATGGTTATCTTGATGAAGATATTTATATAGTGTAACCTAAAGGTTTTGTTGATCCTAATCATCCTAGGTGAGTATACAAGCTTTAAAGATCCATTTATGGTCTTAAGCAAGCATCAAGAAGCTGGAATAAAAGATTTGATAAGGAAATCAAAAAGTTTGGATTTGCTCAAAATCTTAATAAGCCATGTGTATATCAAAAGGCTTGTGGGAGTAATGTTACATTCCTTATCTTATATGTCGATGACATAATCATCATGGGAAATCACATTCCAAGTTTACAAAGTGTAAAGTCATATCTTGAAAAATGTTTCGCCATAAAAGTTTTATGGGAAGCAGCATTTATTCTTGGAATCAAGATCTACCGAGATAGATCAAAGCAATTAATTGGACTTAGTCAAAGTGCTTACATGGATAAAATCTTGAAGAGATTTAGGATGAATAATTCCAAACGTGGTTATATCCCAATGCAAGAAAGACTTGACTTAAATAAAAGACAAGGTGCTTCAACACCTGAAGAGGTGAAGCGTATGCAAAATGTACCTTATGCTTCGGTTGTAGGTTCCATTATGTATGCGGTTAGATGCACTAGACCTGATGTCGCGTTCACGCAAAATATAACAAGCTGTTTTTCAATAGAATCCAGGAGAACCAGACTAGACTGCTGTGAAAATCATTCTTAAGTATTTAAGAAATATTAAAGACATGATCTTGGATAATGATGGGAATCCTAAAGCTGAACTTAAAGTTGATTGCTATTGCAATGCTGGATTTGAGACTAATAGAGATGACATTAAGTCTCAGACGGGATACGTCTCCGTTTTAAACAGAGGCGCAGTAGAGTGGAAAAACTCCAAGCAAAGTACTACTGCAATGTCTACTACATAAGTTGAATAACATAGCTGCTTTAGAAGCTGCAATGGAAGCTGTTTGGGTTAGGAAGTTTATTTTAGGGCTTGGTATAGTACAAACAATAAATGAACCTATTAAGATGTTTTGCGATAATTTAGCCGCACTTTTTATCGCCACCGAACCGGGGGTTCAGAGGGACGCCATACACTACCATAGAAGATACCATTATGTTCGTGAGTGTATTGAACTGGGCGAAATTAATCTTCTTAAAGTTCACACAGATGACAATCTAGCAGATCCTTTTACGAAGGCTTTACCAAAAGGAAAGCTTACTCAACATGCTAGGAGCATGAGACTTCGTTTAGCTAGTAGTTTTATGTAGATATGTGTTTAGTATTTGGATAAGGGATGTTAAGACAATTTTATTAATGATAAAGATACGTGGTATGAAGTTATATTTAATATAAATTGTGTCTTATATTTGCATGTTTAATCCGTGAATAATATTTATTATTCTAAATTAGTCCGTTGTCGATTAACAATACGGGAATGTTGTTAAATTAAGACAAATCTGAGTGATTGGTGATATCTTGGATATTAAAGGATGGGTCCACCAAACTCACATGATATTCATAAGATGAATATTGGACTTCCCCAACTAACAAGATTATCACTTTATGGATCGGCGTCATTAAATGAATCTTGTAAGTGATTTTGTTTACTAAATCCTTAGACTTGAGATGCAAGTAGGTCTTGCATGTGTGGATTGTTCTTCTTGATTTAGTTCTAGTTATCCTGAATAAGGTAGCTAATAAGGACTATTTCAGAAGTAATTATGAAGCATGTGACATGACACTTGTTGTTAATAAAGATTTTTTTTCCTTTAATAGTTGAAGAATGATGCAACTGGGCCCCTCGTAGGGTTAATCAGATGTATGTGTGGCCGCACCCAAAAACTCATGTAGATATGTCTCAATGATTTTTGGTAATCTTGATTAATCATATATACGAGAAACAGAATGGAATGACTATTGATCTATATCCATTTTTAACACGGTATCATAAACAAAGGATTGGAAATACATAAATCATTTATACGTGACTTTATGAAACCACAATCGGATATTTTTTGGAGCATTGGCGTGTTGCTAGACGCTTACCAATGTTATTATATTATTTATACATGTCCAAGTGGGAGCTGTTGGAATATGTACAAGTAAATTAATATATGTCCGGAAAGTTTATTCGAGCCTACGGGGACGCACGCGTTAATACGTAAAACAATTAATAATAAATATATTAAATATAATATATTTAAGTGATAAAGCTTAACGAGCGTTAAATATTAATATAAGTATTTAAGGGAGTTATGTTAGTCATTAAATAGTTTAAAGACTAATATATGGGATTTATAGAAAAGAAAAGTGTGGGAGTTATTTCCTTATTGACTTAGTCAATTAGTTTCCTTATCTCCAAGAGGAGGTGGAATTGTCTAACTTGCAAGCCAAGTTGCATGCCTATATAAAGAGATCTAGGAGATCATTATTTAGATAACTTGAAAACCTAAATCCCTAAATCTTTCTTCTCCCTTTTCCTCTCCTTGCTCGATCGAACCAAACAAAACCTTTAGGGTTTTCGTTTCCTTTGTTCGACCAAAACCAAACAACCCATTAGGGTTTTCGTGTTGATTGATTCAAGAGTCGAAGACGTTTGGTTTCCTTTATCACTACTAGTACTAGCATACTTAATTGTTTGCTACGAACGTATCGTGTGTGTTGAAGTAGAGAGATCTACCTTTAGATCTTGGGTGGTTTTAGCGTGGTATTTATTATTATACACACGCGTATATTCAAGAAGGTGATTTGTTAATTGCTAAAAGGTACACGCTTCTTGATCTCTTTGTTAATTACTTATTCTATACGTGTTTATCTTTTCCGCTGCGTACTCGTGATTTTAATTGGTCAATAGTTGTTAAAACTCCAACAAAAGGAACCTCAGATTTTGCATTATGTTATGGAGAATCGAATTTAACTGTCACGAGATATGTTGATATCGATTACGCAGGTTATCTTGACGGAAGTAAATCAACCACCGGGTATGTGTTTACACTTTCTAGCAGAACAGCAAGCTGGGTTTCAAAACTGCAGTCAGTTGTGGAAGTGCAAGGAAGGATAACAATGTGAAGATTGATTGGGCATCAATCGAATCTTCAAGTGAGATTATTAGCATGTATCAAGATACATTGTATGAGAATCTTACAACTACAACTTGGAAAGCAACTTGCAATGCAACTTGAGGGGTGTTTGGCTAAGCTTATGAGTTGGGTTTATGCTTATGTTATATAAGCGGCTTATGGCTTATATATCGTAAGCTCATAAGCCCACGTTGAGTGTTTGGATTAGCTTATATCTAATAAGTTGATAACTTCAAATGTTTGGTTTAGTTTAAAGTGGAAATTGACTATAAGAAACATGAGTTGAAATATATTAATATTAGATTAAGTATAATTGAAAGTAAATTTGTAATTTATAATGCAACATGTTATGTAAGCCCAACCCTACTTAAAAAAGTCACACTTTTTTGGCTTATCAAAACCCCCTTATATAAGCTCATAAGCCCACTCATATAAGCTTAGTTAAACACTTAGTTTGGGCTTATTTGACACATATAAGCTAATAAGCTCATAAACCCATCATATAAGCTTAGCCAAACACCCCCTTAGACTATGCCAATATCATGCATGATGTCAATGGATAAGCAAGTGTGACTATAAAGGGCAATGAAACTTGCTTCAGTTCACATCACATCTCATTTATTTTAAATCTTTTAAGATTTCTTGTGTGAGACATACCAGAGAGTTTGTAATATCTTTAAATACAAGAGATATAATTATTGGTGTTTATCTTTGTAATTAGAGAGTGTGATTTTTAAGTTTCTATATAGTGAAACGTATTTTTTCTTGATTTTGGTTTTTATCTTATTGTGATTTTTCATGTTAAATCTATATGTCGTCTTTTATAATATTTCATATTTTAGTTATGGGTTTGTTTTAATCTCAACACGTATGACATCAATGTGTCGATCATGGTGAAACATTAAATATTAAGTTTAGAAAAGGATGATTGTGGTATTTGATGCACTAACAAAGAGGGTGATATTATGCATGGGTTAAAATAACAAGTGGGTACATTATTTTATTTCCTTTACCGGTCAATAGTTGTGTATTAAATAATGGCAACTCTCCTCCAATCAAGATAAATCCACCCACAAATATCCAACAAGAATCTTCACCTTTCAGATAAACCCTCACAAACAAATCAAAATAAACATTAACTTCTACTTTTTTATTATTAGAAAATAAGCACGACAATTACATTTTTGAACGTTTTATATTTGATATAGTTTTAATCCAATGTCAATATCTTACCTTTTAGTTTTAGCTACAACATATTAAAACCAAACATTTTGGTACATATATAAGTCTCAGTATTTACATTGATATATGTTAATTGTGGTATAGTCGTTTTGTAACTAAATGTTGCATTTACCAATTGGCATTTAGCCGACTCGTATGATAGATACTGTTATTATTTCATCAGCCGATAGCTGTAAGTCTGAGTTTAATCACTATACATGAATTTGTGGTTTTACGGTGTGAAAAATTGGAACATAATCGGTTGTACAAGAGAAAAAAAGTTTGTAATGCTTACTAGTTCTGTTTTGGAAATTGTCTAGATATGATAAGAAACATATGAAAATTCAATGTGCAAAATGAACACAACTATGTTAAAAAAAAAAAAACAACTAAGGTGGTGTTTGTTTTTTTTAAAATGTCTCTTAACAATATTTTAATCTGACTTATTTAGACGCGGTCAGACATTTAGGTCATTAAGACTGTTTGTTTTTTTCATGTCATTCAGAGGCGGAAAGAGGCAAGCAGTATTAAGAGCGTTTGTTTTTTTTATCATTAAGATGCAGTAAGAGACATAAACCTCTTATTCAACTAGATGTGAAGGGTGTGTTTTAACACCTCTTAATGTCTTTTTTTTAATTTTTAATTTTTTCTTACTTTTTTTGTTTGTATTTATTTTCTACTTTGTTATGATTATTTTATTTTGGTGTTTTTTTTTCATTTTTTTATT
>BQNB010029723.1:4904-55501 GCA_026074375.1 Tanacetum coccineum
ATCTTTATTTGGGTGGTGTATGGTTAAAAGGAAACGAGAATCGGTTAATTTGATGGTTTTAAAATTATTGTTTGATAGGCAATCAATTGCGCCCATGATAACTTACCTTTTATATATTTAGGCCTTTCGGTTGAAAGAAATATGAGAATAGGTGAAAGTTAGAACATGGTTGTTGACAGGTTTCTTAACAGGCTCTCTTCGTGGAAGTCAAAACTGATGTCGATTGGAGGTTGCTTGACTCTGGTAAAAGCAGTTTTGGGTAGTATGCCATTGTATCATCTTTCTCTATTTAGGGCTTCGATTAAAATTATTAAACATCTCGAAGCTATTAGATCTCGCTTTTTTTAAGGTTTTAATGATGAGAGTAGAAAGATGGTTTGGATTAAATCTAATAAAATCTAATAAAATCATCATGGAGACAGGCATGGGAGGATTGGGTATTGGAAGTATTTGAGCCAAAAATTTGATTATTTTAGGAAAGTGGATGTGGAGATTCCATACTAAAGACACGGCTTCATATCGCAAAGTTATAAAAGAAATATATGGTCCATACGGGGTTCTTCAGTCATATGGCTCATCGAGGGACTCGTATTGGAATGTGGAATGAGATTGTTAAAAGAGTGAGTATATTAAGAAGTTAGAAATTCCCTTAGACAATCTAATTGTGAGAAAAATTGCAAGCGACGAGCAAACTCGGTTTTGGAAAGATAAATGGCGTAGCTCAGGCCGCAAGTTAATAGACCTTTATCTAAGATTATTTGCGCTCGAAAATAATAAGGATAGTCGGGTTTGTGATCGTTGGTGTTTAAATAATAGAGTTTGGAATGGTAACTGGGATTGAAGGATTCTTATTTGTGGTCGTACGGTGTCTCAACTTGCCTCATTGAAAATTCAGATTGGTAACTTAGTTCTTTATCCAAATCGACCCGACTCATGGCATTGGGTGTCTAACGCATCAGGTATTTTTTGGGTTAAATCCTTGTCCACTTTAAATTAACGTAAGCTTCTTGGAGGATCAAACGACAATTATCGTTTCCTTTGGAACTCATGGGTGCCTAGAAAATTTTATATATGTCTATGGCGGGCCTCTCTAGATCGTCGTCCTACTCGGGTGAACGTCATCAACAAAGGCATAACCGTTAGCTCAACCCGATGCTTATTTTGTGAAAATGAAGATGAAGACTTGAAGCATTATCTTATTCTTTATCCTTTAGTCAGAACTCTTTGGCTTAAACTCTGGAATTGGTGGAAATGTTGTTCTCCGGGTTCTTTCTCTTTGGCTGACATTTTACTAAACCGGATCGCTTTTCTGAGTAGAATTCAAGGGGATGTTAGAGCTCTCTATGGAGCTTGTTATGTGCTTCTATGGTCGATTTGGAGATGGCGTAACAAACTTCTTCATGCGAGCTCGATAAAAGTGGATGGCATAAAGCATGGATATATATTTCCCCCAATTCAAAGATTGTCATTGTTATGGATGTCAAATAGGAGTGGTAGGGATAATATGAATTAGAAAGATTGGATTCAAAACCCATGTAAGTTCATAGATATTTAGTCTTTGTTTTCTTTAATTGCAGTTCATGTTTTTGGTAGTTGTGGTCCTCCATCTTGGAGCCCGTCTATTTTTGTAGGCCTTTGGTTCTTGGTGTTCGTTAATGAAATTCTTTGCTTTTCAAGAAAAAATAATCTTCCACAATTGTTTAAATAAGTGTAATATAAAATCAAACTCATTATGGTTTATAATACAAGAGCTGATATTGTAAAGTTTTAGTACTTTACAACTTTTGTACTTGTTTCGTAGAGTATATTTTATATGTGCAGGGTTTAAAGTGGAACTTCCCAGGCTATACAAGGTCTCGTATTCCAGATCCAGGGTTACAAGTCTCATTTCATATTTTCATACACATAATTTTTCTATCAATCTTGTGTATTATTTTTGTTGATAATCTTCGTCTCATTTTAGAATGGTATTGTTGTTGAGAGTTGGGGAGAGGTGTTTTGTAAGTATGTTCTTGTATTTCTCAGTTGCATCTGTTGGGGACAATTATTTTCTTTTGTACGTTGATCGCACTCATTTGAGGACGATCATATGAATTTACTTTTAATTAGAAGCATGTGGGTGGTTAGTTGAGTACAATATTTGTGTTATTTTCTTTGATATCACTAGTTTTTACATGATATCAAAGCAATCAATGGATTAGATTCGTGGTTCTTGATTCTCGAGAGTCAAATTCGTGATTTTGATTTTTTAAGGTTTTGAAAGTTTTAGGGGTTTTTAGTTTTAGTGGTGGATTTGATGTATTTAGTGGTTGAATCAATGATCTTGGCTGAATCTTGGTTCTGGTGTCCGTTAGTTGTTCAGATCTATAAGTTAAGGATAAAACCCTAATTTTGAGATTCAGGGATTTTTGGTTTAAGATGATTCTTGGTTGTTTTATCACTATATCTCTTGACTAAGTGAATCAATAATGTAGTGGTTAAGTCTTTCGCTGCTCTTTGGTGTTATGGCATTGTAAGTCTTCTTTTCTTTATGGTTGTTGATCAAATTTGATTTGTTTGGTAGTTATTTGACATATGTTGCAATCGATTTGGTTATCTGTGCAAATACCCTTAGTCTAGATTATACTTGACCAACTTTTTATAACGTAAGGAATCATGTCACTGTTCTTGATCTCGTCACTGGGTCTTTTGGGGTTGTGGTTGTGTTTGATCTGATTTAATATTTGTTATTTTGATATTTGTTTCTTGTTTATGCTTCTTGTGTTATTATTTGTTATATGATTTTCTTTGTTTTCTTGTTAATTAATTATCGACAACTATTACTAAGGTGTTGATTAATGGTCTTGATGTTGGTATTTCTTTGTTTATGCATGTTAATGATAATTCTAATGTGCCTATTGTTAACTAGAATTGATAACTATAAAATGTAGTCTACTACTATGAAAAATGCTTTAAAATGTAAAAATGTGATGGGATTTATTGATGGTACATGTGTTAAACGTGTTACTAGTCTTGTTTTAGCTTAACAATGGAAGAGATGTAATGCAATTGTTCTTGGTTGGATTTTATGGTCTTTGTCTTAGGAGTTATTTTTAGGTCAAGTTTTTTTTTGTAAGGTTTTTATGTGTGGACTGATTTGGAAGATACTTATGATAAAATGGATGATTATGTAATTTTTAATCTGATACATAAGATCAATGTTTAAGACAAGGTGATCTGAGTAATATTGATTATTATCATAAGTTAAACTCTTTATGCAGAGAATTATGTTGAGAATTGGATGTTTTAACTTTGTTACATGCTTGTACTTGTGTTGTTAATAATGGTATTTTTAAACATAATCAATTAACTAATGCAAATTTTAATGAGATTAAATGATGTGTATCAATCTATCAGAAGTACTATACTTGCTAGAGATCATTTGTCTAATGTTAAAAATGTTTTTGTTGTATCAAAGGAGGAGTCTTATGGAGGACTTCATCATGGTGTTTAATCTAGTAGTAAAGTTCAACGTATATTGCTTTTGTTGTTAAGCTTAATGATTTTTAGTCTAAATTAAATTAAAGAAATAACATTAATAATAGAGACCCCAATCCTAATCTTTTGTTCCAAAAGTGTGATATGATTGGTTAGAATATTAAAAGATGATTCAAGATCATTGGTTTTCTTGTTAGGTTAAAAAGAATCCAAATCTTGCTAAATAGTCTAGTATTGATTGCAATTTCAATGGTATGGTAAAAGTAAAAAAAATGATTCTACCTTCTTTGACTCTGTCATTTAGAAAAGAGCAAATGATAAAAATCCTTTATCTTATCAAGGAAAAACCATCTCGAAATGCTAGCGCAAATATAACAGGTATGAATCCTAGTTGTTTTATGGCAGTTTGTTTTTAACTTACATTTTGAAAAGTTTTTTGTGCTCAAACGTGTTCTTACTTATCTAATTTGTTTATGGGTTGGATCATAGATTCTTAAGCCAACCAACATCTAATTATTTCCATTAAAGATATGTTTAGGCGGTGTTTGGTTTGAGAGTATATGCATATATCATATTAAATAATTATATGACTGAAAATACGTAAGCCTACGAGGCCTCACACATATACACCAAGGTATTACCAATTATAATTTATTTAATATATTTATAGTAATTATATTAGGGAAAAATTTTGAAATGCTCCAAAAATGAAAGCCCTTTGCTAAATTTTCCCAAATAGGGGTATTTTGGTAAATTTGTCAGAGGTTGCATAAGTTGTACAAGTCGCATAGGTCGTATGGGGCAATTTGGAAAGATCTAAATTTTTTGGCGCAATTTGAGAAAGGGCTTTCATTTTTGAGGCATTTTGAGAATTTTCCCATTATATTAACTATATTAATTATATCTCATGAATCGCTTAACAGTCGTTAATTAATCCGTTAGATGCGTTAATTAACAATAAGCTTCTATTTAATTAGTGTATGACATAATAAATAGACTTTAGCCAAAAGAATATGGAATGTCCATAAAGTTGAGGGGGTGACCGGCCATAAAGAGGAAAAAGGAAGGGAATAACTTGTTCACCAAGTTTGTTTAAGTTATATAAGGATTTATTTATGCATAATCCCACATAACTTAAGAAAACAAATCAAGAAAAGTTCTATCACTCCCCTTTACCAAAGCCGATCGACCAGCTATCCCTCGTAGGGTTTTCGGTCTATTTTCATAAAGCAAGAATCTAGGGTTCGTGTTTAGATTGTGAAATCAAGGAACTAGCATTCGGGTAATACACTATGACGTGTAGTATGGATATTCATAGTGATCACCTCCTTTGGTAATTCTTAGGGTTTTGTAGGTTTCAAGAAACAAGAAGGAGTTCCCGCTCTTGATCTGTTGAATCCGATTACGCTGTAAAAGGTAAATAACATAGTTATTAGTTAATCTATATACATCATATAGATCTGCCTTTAGGACTTTAATCCACTGCATTTTATATGTTTATCATTGTTATTTAATATATAAATCCCAACAGTGGCATCAGAGTCATAATATGATGGTTTAGGTTACATATGTACACGTAAAAATTGCCAAAAACACAAGTTTTGAGATGTTTTCTTTTACCCCATTTTAAATAGCCCTTGTGGCAATTTTTTGTTGAAAAATCAACCCTAAGAGGTCTTAAAAATCTGTACATGAAATCTAGGTCGCTGGTTTTACATATGCGTGACGAGGGGTTTTTACATGCTTTAAATATTTCATTAATTTGGCTTTTATCGTTATTACTTGTGTTTAATTGTAATCCATGACAAATACATGCATGTTTGTCATGGATAATAAGCCAACCTCTTGTAGCACTCATATCCTGGAGTTTTTGAGCCCTAAAATGAACAAAAATCTAACATTAGCATGCTGATTTCTAAGGCTTATTGGGTTCTACTTGCTTTGGAATAGGTATAAAATCGAATGGGAGCCCTAATATTTTGGTTATGGGTTGTTGCTCTGATAACATTAAATATTTAATACTTTTTCATATCAAATTCCCACGTTTATTGCATTGCTTTATTTTGTTTTGGTACTTAATTCGTTAATATTTTATATTTTAAGTAATTTGGGCAATAGAACGGAAAAGATAAGGAAAAACAACTTTTTTATATCAAAATCCGCTTTATTCACGATTTACGGCGTAATTAACACATTGGTTACGCCGTAACGTTGCTGACGAAGAGATTATGTCATAAACGTCTGTGGGATTACGCCGTAATCAGTTATTTATCATGAAGATTTGGAAGCTTTGAAGACAAGTCACTTAATTAATGAAGATTCGGTGCTGACGAGGCATTACGGCATAACATCCCTTTGAGTTACGCCGTAATCTTTTATCATGGAAATTATTTGGTTGCTGACTAAGGGTTACTGCGCAACGTATGATTTAATTATGCCGTAACCAAAATATCTCTTAAAGAAGGAAAGCCGCGTCAGGAGTATTATGGGGTAACCGTGTATTTGGTTACGCTGTAAAACCACAAGGACTAATATTGTGCGAAAGTTATCTAAGTTTCATTCTACACCCCAAACTCCAAGGGCCAATATCGTACAAGTACCAAACTTGCTAATTAATATAAATAGAATGAAGTATTCCTTCTAAGGGGTCAATTCTATTCGGTGGAGTTAGCCGCAAAAGAAGAAATCAGAGAAAAGAGATAGCAGCCTGCTAGCTTGGTTATAGGGAAAACCCTTCGGGGTTTGCCATGGCGTTCGACTAGGGGATCGATAGCACTCAATTGGCACAACTTGTATTCGTACTTCAACATATTATGGTCAATTTAATTTAATTATTATTTTGATTTATTTTGATCCAGTAATTTATTTTGTTGATGTTATGATTACTCGTTAAGATTTATCGTTTGTTATTCGGCATTTAATTATTTATTATCCATTCGGTTAATATGTCATGATCTCGTTGTTTTATTGTGTTCTTTATTAATTATATAGTGTACTTAGAAATCCTTGGATTCCCAACTAGGTTTTGATATAAGGTTGAGCGTGCACAAAAAGTGTGTATTAGGTGTATCCCAAACCTTGTGCGCGCAATTGATTGCAAAGTGACCTATACTCGTAATTGTTTGACCTTAACTTATGAGGCGAGCCCTTAGCATTAATTCCCGGTTAGGAGTACGAGCTAACAAGGAAACCACCTGTTAGAATAAGCGTATCTTATAAGTTAAAATAAATCTTAATAACTGTATACTGAGAATAGGTTAATTTTCCCTGCGAGTTCATTCCACTCAGTAGACATAGGTTAGGTTTCAACTATTAAATTAGACCTAATGATTCTAGTCCCCATCTAAGATTGCTATAAGACATTGCACTAGAGATCATAGTAATTAATTGTGTTTTTCCTTTCTAGTTGTCCACCACTATACCAACTCCTTTTTCGCCAAGCTAGGCTTACCACCAAAACAACTTCACAATAAATTCATCAACTCAAATCAAGCTTTATTTCCTGCTTTCTTATGTAGAAGAATAAAATTAATTAGACGATTAGAGACACAAACCGTTCTTTGAGTCGACACCCGTACTTACCAATCACTACACTATACATGATAGGGTACACTACTCTTTAGTGCGTAGGAATAGTCTAGGTAGTTAGGGTTTTATAAATGTAAAACCTGACATAGTTTTTATTTAAAAGAAATTACGCATCAAGTTTTTGGCGCCGTTGTCGGGGAGCGGTTTTTGTTGTTTTTGATTGTTTGATTGATATGTGTGTGTTTGTTGTGCTTGTATGTGTGCTTGAACCTTCTATTCTTCTCCCTTTTATGAGTGTTTGCATTAATGATTGACTATTGTTACGGCGTAACCCGTTATATGGTTACGGTGTGACTTGCATTAATGTGAAAAATAAAAAAAAATTCTGTTTTCAGACTTAGATATGGTGTGACTTGGTAGTGCTTGTTACGGCATATTTAGGTCTGAAACACCAAAAATAGTTTGGGCATTGCTTGAACCTTAAAATTTTATTCCTGAGTCAAGTAATTGCCAGTAATGTATGCTCCTCTTTTTGCTTAGTTTTATTACACATTTAATGCACAAGTGTATTAGTGTGCAGGATGAGTAATTATTTACAAGTTGAGGAGATGACATAAAGTTTGGCCATGTGTGGAGATGTCCAAGTGGCTTGTGATGGAGGCTAGAATCAAACTTAACGACTCTTTAAATAAACAAAAGTCCTATCCTTTTAATTGTTTTCTGCATTTAGTTGGTTTTGTATATTTCTTACTTGGTTTTGCAAGGGTCTAACAACAAGGGGGCAAAATTCAAAGTCACCTTTCCTCATAATTGTGTGGTAAGATTGCTTCCTATATAGTAAAGCCTATATAATTCTTAACAAACAAACAATGAAAGTCAAAGAATCCTTAAATGTAACATTCGATGAAACTCTCTCACCGCTTAAAAGATCACCTTTGGAGGATGATAATTTAGTCGAAGAAGAAGCTATTAAGGTTAGTAAAACAAGAACCTTAGGAAATGGCATCAAAGATAAATCTTTAGAAAATAATGAAATCATAAACATTAAAGAATCTAAGAGTCATCCATGAGAAAATGTTATTGGTAATCTAAATCAAAGAACTCTTAGATCACAAGCTCAAGACAAATGTAATTTCTTTTGTTTTCTTTCAACTATAGAACCTAAAAACATAAATAAAGCTTTAAAAGATGAAAGTTGGGTAATTGTTATGCAAGAAGAATTAAACCAATTCTTATAAAATGATGTTTGGGAATTAGTCCCTAATCATAAGGATATGACCATAATTAGAACTAAATGGTTATTTAGAAATAAGCTTGATGAAAATGGTGTCGTATCTAGAAACAAAGCTAGGCTAGTTACCCAAGGCTATAATCAACAAGAAGGAATTGATTATGACGAAACTTATGCACCCGTAGCTAGATTAGAATCCATAAGAATATTGTTAGCTTATGCATGCATACTAGACTTCAAATTATTTTAAATGGATGTAAAGAGTGCATTCCTTAACGGTTTTATCAATGAGGAGTTTTATGTGGCACAACCTCCGGGATTCATTGACTTCACAAAACCTAATCATGTCTATAGACTTAAGAAAGCTCTTTACGGACTCAAACAAGCTCATAAAGCTTGGTACGATAGATTTGAAAGTTTTTCTTATTAAACATGATTACACCATAGGAATGGTAGATAACACACTCTTTACTGAAAAGAAAGACTCCAATATCATCATTGTCCAAATATATGTCAATGAAATTATATTCGGATCAACTTGTTAAGAGATGTGTAATGATTTTGCCAAACTTATGCATGATGAGTTTGAAATAAGTATGATGGGGGAACTAAACTTTTTCTTAGGACTACAAATAAAACAATTAGAAAATGGTATATTCTTTAATCAATCAAAATATGTAAAAGAAATGCTTAAGAAATTTGGGTTAAAAGACTCTAAGCTAATGAAAACTCCTATATCTACGGAAACAAAACTCATAAAAGACGTAGAAGGTGAGTCCGTAGATAATACCAAATATAGAGGTATGATAGAAAGTTTATTATACTTAACAGCAAGTAGGCTCGATATCATGTTTAGTGTTTGCCTTTGTGCACGCTTCCAAGAGGATCCCAAAACCTCTCACATTGAAGCGGTTAAACGTATCTTCTGATATGTTAAAGGCACTACGCACATAGGATTATGGTATCCTAAAGGGTCCGACATAGAAACCATAGTATATGTGGACTCTGGTCATGCGGGAGATTATGTGGACCGAAAAAGCACTAGTGGTATTTGCATGTTTATGGGATGTTGTTTAACATCTTGGTTTTTGAAGAAGCAAACCGCTCTTGCCATTTCCACTACCGAAGCCGAATTTGTAAGTGCCGGAAAGGCATGTCAACAAGCACTATTGATGAAACAAGCTCTCGTATATTATGGCATTAGGTTAGATAACATCCCTATAATATGTGATAACAAAGAGGCTATAGACTTAAGTAAGAATCCCGTATAATACTCTCGTACAAAACACATTAAGATTCGTTACCATTTCCTTCATGACAATGTTTAAAAAGGAAACATTTCCATAGAAAAGGTTTCATCGGAAGATAACATTGCCGATATTCTAACTAAACCCCTTAAACGTGAGCCTTTTAATTACTTACGTCTAGGTCTAGGAATGATGGAACAAATTGATTAAACATTTATTAAGTAGTCTCTTTACTATAAATGATCGATAAAGTATTTAAGTGTAAACAAGAACAATGAACTACAATCAAAATTAAAATGCCAAAATTGAAAAATTAAGAAAAAATATTCGTCAAATGGGCGGCCCCCTTAATTCTTAACAGGTTGTCCCCTTAAAATCAAATGGGCCGTCCACGTATTTAAGGGGACCAGCCATCTGACAGTAGGTGATTTTTTTTTTAAAATCTGAGTCTAGGATTCTATTTTGCACAAAATCAAAGATTGGGAACTTTTCAAAAGAATAATCTATATACAAGATTACGTAACCTCGTGTTTTGCCAAGGTTTAAATTTTTTCCACTTAATATATGTATATGTAAGTCCCAATACACTTTATCAAAATCCTTCTCACGACTAGGAGTACATGAAAAATCTATTTTCATACATTGTTGATATATGCTAAAAATATTTTTCAAATCATGCATAATGATCTCGCACTTGTTGTTAAAAATATATAATCTAATATATATTTCGACAATCTTGATTGAGCTACATTAAATCAAGAAGCACTTGGATTATTTCTTAGGTTTTCTTTTCTTAGAGTCAAAATAATCATCACTCTACATTTGTCACATATAGGCACACACTAGGGTTATACATACAAACACAAGTCTCATTTAAATGTGTTTACAACATACTTCTCTTGTTTAAGAAATCGTAAGAGCATCACAACTATTAGGAATATTAAAATTATTTGCTTACTTGCTAAATGCCTTTAGTCTTGATCATGTTTAAAACAAAATTAGGACTTTGTTTGCCTATTTTCTTGCTTGTTAAATATTGTAGTCTTAGTTGCCATAAAAATTAAGACTTGCTGCAAAATGGCTACAAAATAGTCCACCTTTTTACCATTTCCTGAAAGAAAACAAAAACCTAGAAATTATGGACACTTCCAGGTGGTGGCCCCCTTATCTCAAAGGGGTAGTCCCCTTAAAATTAAAGGGGCCGACCATATATTTAAGGGGACCGGCCACCTAAAGCACGATTTTTACTGTTTCTTTATGCTTTTTGACCCTCATTCACCTAGACCTAGCTAAAATTTCCCAGAACTCACCAACATTCCTTGGATTGGCTTTTTAACAATGTCCATCCATCCTTAATTACACCATTTCCCTAGTATAAATCAACCCTCATCCACAACATAATCACCACACTCATCTTGTCTTCTCCAATGTCTTCCCCTCACAAACCTTTACCCCAACCTTCAAGGGTTGCCAAAATATCCGTAAGACCTGTTTGGAGAAAGAAATTAAACTATTGTAACACATTAAATGAGGTTGATGTTAACTTACCTACACCAATGTCTAAACCACAATCCCCTCTCAATGAACCATCATAAGAGAACCCTCCTACCACTCAAACAAACCATGATTCTCTACAATCTCACTCACTTCCACTTGGTGTTTCTTGTGATACTAATGTTGGACATACTCCCATTTCACCACAAAACTTCAATCAAACTCAACTCACACAACCTCCATTTCCTCAAGCTCCTCTCTCACCTCAAAGTGACAACCAAGCTCAACCTCCACCTCCTCCATCTCCAAGTTGAGAAATGATCATTAATGACATTAATCAACTTCAATATTTATCAAACCTCCTAGCCATCCATCTCTCACAATGTAACACTCCCTCATCATCTTATTCTCCAAACTTACCTTACACCCTCAACTTGGATCATGTTGAACAACATGTTGGTTATTGTCCTTGTTGCATACTTACCCAAAAACAATTCCTAACCTTGAGTGAAGATATCAATTTGATAGAATTTCTTCTTACTCGACCACAACTACCACCTAAAATCTAACGTGACTATCTTCCAACAACCACCTCCGATCCAAACTCTCCACCAACAACCAACTAAGCATGATACATGCCTACTTTTTCTCGCTTTCAAATAAAAGACCAACCCTCTCCTTTTGCAAGCAAGTCTAATGGTTTCCTATGGCAATCTAGGAATATTAGGACCTTTGTAGTTTAATTGTATGTATGTTGTCTTAATATGCTTCAAGCATATTATTTAAATTTGATATATGCATGATTGTGTTTTATACACAGTTTCTATGTTTAATGAATGCTCTTTGGTATTATGCTTTAAAGTGTAAATTTTTTTTTGTTTTATATCTTGCATTTTTCCTTTCTTTGCTATACGTTAGAAACATCGGTGTTGTTCCCCTAACTTGTTTTTGTAGAAAAGTTACCATAGCTTGATTCCTTGGTGCTCTCGAACGAGGGGAGCACACATCAAGGGGGAACATTTATTTCATCGATTCTACACACAATTATCGACAAAGCCTTTTTGATTCTACAAAAAAGGGGAGAAATAGAAATAAAACTCACTAAATACTTGTTCAAAAATAATTTTACATTTAATGAGTTCAGATTTTGTAATCATCAAAAAGGGGGAGATTGTTAATAGAAATAATGCCTAAAACATTATTAATATTTTGTGACCTCTCTACGTTTTGATAATCACAAAATGTTAAAACGATTAATGAAAAATTATTCGTAAACAAGTAATTAGCAGTAAATTTTCATTAAAAAAATTTAATCACTTAAAGGTAAGAATAAATAAATGCTTAATGCATTTTATGATCAAAGGAATTTTTATTCAACCTCACATTTTTTATAAAAATGTCACGAATATTTTATAACTTTTACAAAACATTTTTAGAATTAAAAGAAATGTTTTATTCAAAATAAATATTTTAAAGTCAAATTTTCTACCTAAAACGGCTAGAAATGTTCCAAAGAACACCTCCCCCAGAAAAGACAAAAAAAGGAGCGTCTGGGCTGGGCGGCCCCCTTAATTATAAGGGAGGTCCCTTTTAATATTAAAGGGACCTGCACCTTAATTAAGGGGACCGCCCAGACAAAAGGCAACTCAGTTTGCCTATAAATACCAGACTATTCCCCACTGATTTTCTCACCTTTTGCACACACTTTCTTTCTGTTCTAAATCAGTTTATACTCTCCTTTCATTCCTTTGATCATTTAATCATAAAGCTTTGTTTCTCAGTGATCAAAGCTTTGATCCTCAAGTGCAAAAGAAGAATACTTCCTATCATCAAGTGAAGAAGTATTATAGCTTAGTGTGTGTCCTTGCAACATTGTTGCAATTATATCATATCTTGTAAATAATTTATGTATATTATGAAGGTGTGTATCATAGTTGTGTATATTAAGTATATTGTGGTGATCATTGTAAGTATAGTTAGATTGGGATGATCTTAGTAAGTAGTGTTAGATTGGTGTGATCAAGATAGTGTTTAGTTGAAGTGAAGTTATGAAGAGAAGTTATGAAGGAGTTGTGAAGTGAAGTGAAGTTGTCGGGTGAAGTAAAGAAAAAGTTGTGTGGTGAACCGAAGTAGTGAATTGTCGTGAAGTAGTGTGGTTAGTTGTGATAGATTGGTTCTACCTAGGATTAGAACTCGATATTTCGCTTAGTGTCAGAAATTGGTGTAAGCTAAGTTGTGTACGGTTTTCTCTGCCTAATGGGAGCTTGTTGACATAGTGAAGAAAACTCTTAAATTTGGTGCTCGAGGAGTAGAGTATGGCGAAGAGGTGCTTCATTACTGAACCACTATAAATCCTCGTGTTGTGGTTTGATCTTTCTATCTCTTATCTCTTATCTTGCATACTTATTTCATATCGTGTCATTACTTATTTGATTAGTTAAATTGTTCATATTATGCACATTGTGAATTCACATAAAGTCGAATCTAAGTTTTTATAATCAAACTAAACATCAAATTAAAAAGCGATAAAATATTCAACCCCCCTTCTAGTTTTCCACAAAGTGAGTTAGGTTTATTTTGTAATGTTTTGTATATTTTGTGCTATTGTGCTTTTATCCAAGTTTATGCTTTTGGTATTAGTCGTTCTTGTAGTTATTCAGGTAATGCACACGATGAGGTGCGAGGATACTAATCGAGCTGCAAGGAAGCATCCCAAACCGTCCTAGTTAAATGTTATACTGATTAATGTTGCCTGTGATGGTGGATGTTGCTCGAAGAAGTAGACTTGGAGCATGGCTTTGAGCATGCTGTCTCTTCATTATGCCAAGCAAATCCAGGGGAGTAATCTGTTTCATTTCTAACCCTTCCTATTTAAATTTCATATGCTTATGTTTGACTCAAGTAGGGGGAAGGGATTAGAAATAAACACTTATTTGATTATACTTGCCTTTATTTTTCTAGTTTATTTTGAAAAATGTTTCATTAATAAAAATTTGACATGTTTTTCATTACTTAACTAGTTAAGACTATACTAAGCATACCTACCGTATAATTTCATTGTGTATATTAAATTTTCACACTGATTAGTCAACCCCCTATTAAACCCCTTGTTGCACTCATCTTTAGTGCAAGATAGCCCTAGTATAATCTGCTAAGCCTTTCCTTTCATTTTGTAACCCAATATATGTTGTTTCATTACACCTATCGCCGTAGCCTACCCTTTAGTCTCTTAGTCTATGATCGAGGGGTTGCTGGTTAATTTTGGGTTCCATTGGTGAAAGTTGCAGGTTAAGATAGAGGGTATTTGAAGAAAAGACAGGTTTTGAAGATAGTTGATCTCAAGTGGGGGGACGCTCATGTATATATGTGTCTGTATTATGATTTATTGTATCCTTGTATTGCATCAAAAAAAAGAATAAAGAGCATGCAAGCAAGTGTTTATTAGTCAGCTTATATGTTGTATAGTGATAGTATTTTCGCCTTGTCTAGCTGGCGATGATTCCCTCTTTCTAAACGGGCAGTTCTTTTAAACCAATGACATTTCTACCTCTCATTTCTATTATAAGTCTATATGTACAATGAGGGCATTGTACATCTTAAGTGGGGGGAAGGGAGATAGAAATGAGGTATTTGGTGAAATTATGTGCTAATTTGGCCTAAAATTTTAAAGTTTTTTAGCACATAGTTTTTGTTCATTGATGATGAAGGCCGAGTTAATGTGACTTTCTTGCCTAAGTTATGGAGATTATGAGAAGATTTGAATGCGACCAGTGACGGGGAGATTGTGGACTTAGGAAACTATTTGTTTTGTGTTTTTATTTAACAACAATTAAATGTGCATCTCATGTCTTTATCCTACCCTATATCATTCTCTATCCTATCCGCTGGTTTTGCTCAAATGAGGGAGTGAGTAATCATACATGTCTCATCCGTCATTACGGATGTGTATGTGTAGTTTTGTCGCCCTTGTTGGTGTAACACTTTTGGTAAAGATTGCATTTAGAGAATGATTCACCCCGTAAGCCTTTGTGTTATGTCTACCCATTTGCCTTTTTGAATAGTTGCATATAGACTCTAGTGGTGAAGCTTAGTATCCTGGCCAAGCTTATGATAGAATACTTGCCATGACTGAGTAGTTGAGTGATCATCAAAAATGAAACACACAGATTAGTGAGAGTATGATTGTGATTTGTTTTTTTTTTCGTTAGGTGCTCAGTTTGGAATTTTCTAGCATACGTAATTTTTAACTTTATATATTCCTGGATAACTAGGGAAATAACTTTTTGAGAATTATTTAAAAGGTTCTACTTGAGGGCAAGTAGAAGTCTAGTAGGGGGATATTTGATAACATCAAATATTTAATATTGTTTCATATCAAATTCCCACGTTTATTACATTACTTTATTTTGTTTTGGTACTTAATTCGTTAATATTTTGTATTATAGGTAATTTGGGCAATGGAATGGAAAAGATGCGGAAAAAACAGCTTTTTATATCAAAATCCGCATTATTCATGAGTTACGGCGTAATTAACACATTGGTTACACCGTAACGTTGCTGACGAAGAGATTACGGTGTAAACGTCTGTGGGATTACACCGTAATCAGTTATTTATCATGAAGATTTAAATGCTTTGAAGACAAATCACTTAATTAATACGAAGATTCGGTGCTGACGAGGCATTACGGCATAACATCCCCTTGAGTTACGCCGTAATATTTTATTATAGAAATTATTTGGTTGTTGAGTAAGGGTTGCGGCGCAACGTATGATTTAATTACGCCGTAACCAAAATATATCTTAAAGAAGGAAAGCCCCGTCAGGAGTATTACGGCGTAACCGTGTATTTGGTTACGTCGTAAAATTACAAGGACAAATATTATGCGAAAGTTATCAAAGTTTCATTCTACACCCCAAATTTCAAGGGCCAATATCGTACAAGTACCAAACTTGCTAATTAATATAAATAGAATGAAGTATTCATTCTAAGGGATCAATTCTGTTCGATGGAGTTAGCCGCAAAAGAAGAAATCATAGAAAAGAGCTAGCAGCCTGCTAGCTTGGTTATAGGGCAAACCCTTCGGGGTTTTCTATTGCGTTCGACTAGGGGATTGATAGCACTCAATTGGCACAACTTGTATTCATACTTCAACATATTATGTTCAATTTAATTTAATTGTTATTTTGATTTATTTTGATCTAATAATTTAATTTGTTGATTTTATGATTACTCATTATGATTTATCGTTTCTTATTTGGCATTTAATTATTTATTATCCATTCGGTTAATATGTCATGATCTCGTTGTTTTATTGCGTTCTTTATTAATTTATATAGTGCACTTAGAAATCCTTGAATTCCCTACTAGGTTTTGATATAAAGTTCAGCGCGCACTAAAAGTGTGTATTAGGTGTATCACAAACCTTGTGCGCACGATTGATTGCAAAGTGACCTATACTCGTAATTGTTTGACCTTGACTTATGAGGCGAGCCCTTAGCATTAATTCCCGGTTAGAAGTACGAGCTAACAAGGAAACCACCTGTTAGAATAAGCGTATCTTATAAGTTAAAATAAATCTTAATAACTATATACTAAGAATAGGTTAATTCTCCCTGCAATTTCATTCCACTCAGTAGTCATAGGTTAGGTTTCAACTATCAAATTGGACCTAATGATTCTAGTTCCCATCTAAGATTGCTATAAGACATTGCATTAGAGATTGTAGTAATTAATTACGTTTTTCCTTTCTAGTTGTCCACCACTATACCAACTCCCTTTTCGACAAGCTAGGCTTACCACCAAAACAACTCCACAATAAATTCATCAACTCAAATCAAGCTTTATTTCCTGCTTTCTTAGGTAGAATAATAAAATTAATTAGACGATTAGAGACACAAACCGCTCTTTGGGTTGACACCCGTACTTACCAATCACTACACTATACATGATAGGGTACACTGCTCTTTAGTGCGTAGGAATAGTCTAGGTAGTTAGGGTTTTATAAATGTAAAACCTGACGTAGTTTTTATTTAAAAGAAATTACGCATCACGCTCAGTTGACCTCTCGGGTTTTCATGATGGCTCATGGACTTGAGCATAGGAATTCATCGGTTGAGGTTTTTCATCTCAGATATGATTGTTTTAGTTGTTTCATTTATTTTCTCTTTATATATTTGTTATGACTTGTGTAAACTACTAATCGATTTTAAAAATTAGATGAAACTTAAATGTATTTGTTAACATCTTGTGAAGCGTGTTAATTAACATACTAGAGTCAAAAGCTGTCAACGTATTTTGTATGTCTCAAACAAGAACAATTCATTGTTGCTCGATCTGGTAAATATTTAGAGAAATGGTCTCTTCTTACAAAATCAAGTTGGACCATCTGTAGATATTGAAAAGATTTAAGAACAAAATACACAACCTTCTGAACACACTAGCAAACGTCAGAATGCGGTTAAACATGAAATTGTTGAAGCTCAAAGTGATGTAACTCACATTCATAGATCTGCAAGGATACCTCAAGCAACAAAATAATATGGATTATATCAACGAGGAGGAATATAAGTTAGAGGATCATTGAGAACCTGCTAACTAAATGACACATTATTGAATCTTAGATCCAATGAATGGCTCTACCCCATGAATGAAAAGATACAGTCCATAAAAGATAATCATTACGGTTAGTCTCTTAAGTGAAAATTGGTTTCTAAGAAGAAGACTCAAATGGAAAAAATTGTACACATATTCAATGCATGACATGTGACAAGAGATTTTACTAATATACTCAAGTAATTGACTCAGATTAAAGTTTCCTTGTATTTTCAAGCATTAAAACGAATAAAGATACTATTTACCATTATTGATTTATGAATATGAAAATGGTAATTAGATGTCAAAACTCTTTCTTAATAGATTATCTTGGGAGAATGGTGTGTAATTGAAATAGTTTATGAATCTATACAATCTTTAGGATGTGTACTTATTGCAACAATCCAAGTGTAGATTAAGCATGTATCTAGGAGCAAAAATTCGAAGTTTAATTGTTAAATCAATATTTGCTTTTCAGTTAGAACTAAGATAGCTCATGAGTATACCTGAGAGCTAGTGGGAGCATTATGTTTGTTTATTTTTCTTATATCACATATGTGTTAACATATTAAAAACAACATTCCATCTAAGCTAGATTTTATTTCTTAGCATGGAATAAAGTTTCTTATGAGATATTTAGAAAATAAAACATACAACCTTGGAATAGATGTTTATTAGAATAAACATGTGCGGTTAAATAAGTCTAATACGATATGACATATCATTAAGTGAACCTCAAAGTTCTATCTTACTTGGTGAGATTGAACACATGTATGGAATCTTGAGTCTAGATAAAAGGTTTATCATGAATATCATATTACACTATTTGTATCATTTTCATGACTGCAAAATGATTTGACAACATTGGTATCTAAGTGAAAGTCATTAGATAACTATTAAAAGAAACATTCTAATTGAAGTTGTTTGGATTAGGAAATTCATTTTAGGTTTAGATTCGTCCCTAGTAATGAAAAACCTATGGACATATGTGCAACAATTACGACGCAATTATCATAATCAATGAACCTGGAGTTCAGGTGGGAGCCAAACATTACCAAAAGAAATGTTCATCGTTTACGAATTTAAGCTTAGTGTTATTTGTATACACTAATGCTTATTTTGATTGAGGTAATTCTCAGCTCTAGTCATTACTGATCCTTATCTTAATTTATGACTCTGTTGACTAGACCTGCTCGGCTGAGAGCATAGTTGCATTATACACTAAAAGAATAAGAATGTTTTACAAGAAGTTGTAAAGATGACTATCTCTAATAGGTGTTTTGCCGATGTCATACACTTTATGGAATGTAGTGTGACAATACTCATATAGTGATACTTGTACTTGAGTACACACATACAAAATGACGCTCATTATATTATTCAAACCCTTCACTATTTATGAGTTTTGAAATAAGTATTATTAAAGTTTACCCAGATGACTACTTAGTTTTCGTGTACCTAACAGGTCGAGCATGCTTTAAATATTGGATTCGACATGCTTGTAGTTTCATGTATATCTATTTTTAGTATTAGATAATAGAACTATAGGCAGTTGTATTAAATAATGAATTGATATAGTGGGTATGACCGTCTTCATTTATACTATTATGTTCTATATTTGCATGTATAAATCCATGAATAAATTTACTTATTCTAAATTGACCACTGTCAGTCAATGATATGGGAATATTGTTGAATTAAGACAAATGTGAGTGATTGGTAATATTCTTCATGGATGAATATTAAAAGATGTGATCGCCACACTCATATGTTATTCACTAGTTATGAATATTGGACTACCACAACCTACGAGAATTCACTTCATGGATCAGCATCAATAGTGAAATCTCGCAAGTGGTTATAATTTACTCGTCATCAAACTTGAGATGCAAGTAGGTCTTGCATGTGTGGAATATCATTTCTTGATATAGTTAAAGGTTGTCCTGAATAATGTACTTATAAAGGCTATTTTCAAAAGTGATATAAAGCACATGAATGACACGTGTAGTCAAAATAGAATTTGTTTCTTCATGTGTTACTAGAGTTAGATACTATTGGGCCCCTCGATGAATTGATCAGATGTATGTACGGCCGTACCCAAATGTAATTGAGATGAATTTTGATTAGTTTAGTAATCTAGTTCAATAACTATATCTAAAAATAGAATAGTTAAACATCTGGAATGACTTTGATTCATGTCCATAGTTTAACAAGGTATCTGAAACAAAAGGATTATTAATGATAAAACATTTATGCTAAGACGTTTACGAAACTGCACTCAGGTATTTTCGGGAGCATTGGCGTGTTGCTAGACGCTAACCTTTGCTTGTATAATTATTTTGTGATTATTATATTCGCAAGTGGGAGCTATTAGGCTATGCTTATATCATATTAAATAATTATACAGCTGTAAATACGTGATCTTATAGGGTCACATACATATACACCAAGGTATTACCAATTATAATGTATTGAATATCTTTATAGTAATTATATTAACTATATTATTTTTATTTCACGGATCACTTAATGTTTGTTAATTAATCTATTAGACGTGTTAATTAACTATAGGCTTATATTTAATTAGTGTATGACATAATAAATAGACTTAACCCAAAACAATATGGAATGTCTATAAAGTTGAGGGGGTGGCCGACCATAAGGAGTAAAAAAGAAGGGAAAAACTTATTCACCAAGTTTGTTTAAGTTATATAAGGATATGTTTAGGCATAATCTCACATAACTTAATAAAACAAATCAAGAAAAGTTATCGCCCTCCCCTTTACAAAAACCGATCGGCCAACTATCCCTCATAGGGTTTTAGGTCGATTTTCATTAATCAGGAGTCTAGGGTTCGTGTTTAGATTGTGAAATCAAGGAACTAGCATTCGGGTAATATACTATGACGTGTAGTATGGATATTAATAATGATCACCTCCTTTGGTGATTCTTAGGATTTTGTAGGTTTCAAGAAACAAGATGGCGTTTATGTTCTTGATCTGTTGATTCAATCTGATTACACTACAAGAGGTAAATAACATATATATTAGTTAATCCATATACGTCATATGGATCCGCCTTTGGGACTTTAATCCGTTGTGTTTTATATGTTTATGATTGTTATTTAGTATATAAATCCCAATAATGGGAATGAAAGATTGACTTTCATTCCCAATACAGTTGTGTGATTAGTGGGTTTTACTTTTAAAAATGGGTATCAAACCCTCAAAACTAGCTATTTTCTAAACCCACCAAAGGTGGTGGATTTCTAAACCAATACCCATTCTCATATCCATATGCATTCCCTCTACAAACCAAACACCCCTTAATGTGATTGGTATTTATGTTTAAAGTTAACTATTGGTCATCCTAATAGAATTCTTCTCATATTAAAGCTGTTGGAAATTTGAGATTAACTATAATGTGGTTATGTTTTATCTTTTAGTAGTTCCGCAATATTGTGTTAGTATTTTGTCTGTTCATAAGTTGATTAAGGATAGTCAATTTTTTGTTGGTTTTGATGAGCATAAGTGTTATAATTTGAAACTAGTCTAAACTATAGGGATTGGGAATGATTGTGGTGGTTTATACTTATTTGATGTGAAACAAAGTGGTAAATCTAATGCTTGTGTGTCTAATTTTGTATTTTTTTCATGTTTCTAAACAGTTATGGAATATCAAAGTTGGTCATCCCTTTGATTTTGTTCTATTTATTCTTGGTAAAAAAACCTAGTCTTGTTTTGATCAACATGTTTCAACATGTTATGTCTGTTCACAAGGCTAAATAAATAGGGAGCCATTTCCCTCTAGTAATCACAAGTCAGTAGTATTAGTGAACTTGTTCATCATGATTTGTGAGATACATATAAGTTTGTCAGTAAGGACGGCTATAAGTACTTTCAAATTGTTGTTGATGATTATAGTACAATTGATTAAAACTAAAGATGAAGTCGGTTTTTTTATTGAAAGTTTTGTTGAGCTTATTCTTACTTAATTCAATAAAAAGATAATTTTTTAGATCGAATAATAGCACAGAGTTTGTAAATAATAAAATGGCACCATTTTTTAAGACAAAGGTATTATTCATCAAACATCTTGTGCACACACACCTCAACAAAATGGAATAGCAGAAATGAAGCATAGACATTTCTTGAATCCTGCTAGGAGTCTTATATTTCAGAGGGGAATTCCTCGTAGTATGTGAACTGAATGTGTATTAACTAATACTTATCTTATTAACAGATTATCTTCCTCAGTCTTGTTTGGAGCATCCTCTTATCTTTTAGTGTATGGTAAAGAACCAAGTCTTTCTTATATTAAAAGTTTTAGGTGTATGTGTTATGCTACTGTGTTATCATAGCAAGGTTGGATCAGTTGGTTATCACCCTGGCCTCTGGAGACATAGGTCAAGGGTTTGATCCTCCCTCATTTCAAGGTTAGAGGTCCTTTTCTACCTTTGGTAGAACCAGAATCAGCCTCTCTACCTTAGGTAGCAGTAAGGTTGTCTACATCTCAACCTCACCATACACTGTGAAAGACGGTATTGGGACCTATAACCCGTGAAAGACGGTATTGAGAGTTACTTAACCTTTTTTTTATTATGTTACTCTGTTAAATAATAGTGATAAGTTTAGTTTATGGTTTAAAAAATGTATCTTAGTAGGTTTTTCAAGTGTCACAAAAGGCTTATAAGATGTATATTATTGAAAGTAAATCTATTTTTTAAGAGATGTTACTTTTTATGAAACAATATTTCCTTTGACATGAACTTTATTAGAGTCTAAAAATATTGAAAATAGTTTCTTAGTCAAAGTCAGTCTAGGTCAAATATTTTATTCTTTTTATATAAAATAGATGAAATGCTTTTAAAAGTCCTATAATGAAGATGGGCACACCTGTAGGTGATGGTAGTTGTTATGCTTCAACGAATCATGACAGTTCACATCCTTCTTATAAAGAAGCAACCACGACAACCCACATAGGTGATAAAAATATCCCATCTGAGGGCACAAGTTCTGCTGCATGTTCTGATTCTGGTTCTCATTCTAGGTCTTTCAATGACACAAACTATGAGGAAGTTCCGCAAGTTAGTCTGATAAGGTCAACTAGTAAGTACCTTACCTTCAAAACTGAATGACTTTGTTCTTAAAAGTAATAAAATATACAATATTAAATAATCTAAATTATCTTCTTCCCATTTTTGTTTTGCTACTACTCTTAATAAGTCTATTAAACCTAAGATAATAACTGAGTTGATGCTATGAATAGTGAAATGAGATCTTTATATAGGAATAATATATGGATTATTACTCAATTTCCTGTTAATAGAAAACCATTGGTTTTAAGTGGGTTTTCAGTATATAAATACAAGTCATTTAGTGAAATTGAAAGGTATAAGGTTAGGCTAGTTGTAAAAGGGTAAAGTAAAAAAGAATGTATTGATTACGAGGCAACTTTTAGTCATGTTGTTAAAATGGTGACTTTTAGATGCATTATAAGTATGATTGTGCGTAATGGTTGGTTATTGTTTCACTTAGATGTTAGAAATGCATTATTTAATGAGGATTTTAATAAGGATGTGTATATGTATTTACCTCCTAGATATTATGATGAAAATAAAATAAAGGTTTGTAAACTTGTTAAGTCTTTATATGGTCTTAAACAGGCTCCTCGACATAAATGAAAAATTATCAACTACTCTAAAATAAAATAGTTCTAAACAAAGTATAAATAATTATTCTTTGCATATCATGTGGATGATATAGTCATTACTGGTAAAAGTATTGATGAGATTGAGAAGATTAAAGTTTTAAAGTTCAAAAATTTTAATTAAAGTTTTTGATGGTCTTAAATAGTTTTTGGGTATTGGAAATTTGGAAAATAAAAAAGGTTTGTGTTTATCGGAAAATAAGTTTTATCTAAAGAGTTGTTGTGTGAATATAAATTGCTTGCATGTAAACATACCGCAACTCTTATGCAGCATAATGTAGTTTTAAACCATTGTGAAACTTAAAAAGATAAAAAAAAGTTGAAAAACTTGACAAAGTTTAAGAAGCTTGTTAGAAAGCTTGTATACTTGACCATATATTTCTTATGCAGTGCATTGCTTAACTCAACACATGCACTCTCCATTGTGTTGGGATTTGTTATCTATATAACCTATATTACACTTAATATACGCAACGGATATGGTCCCAAAGGGATACGTATGATGTGACTAATTAAGATATATAATAAACAGTTTGCGTACCTTTTAGCTCTTGATTCTTGCAACTAACGAAAGCTATGAACACCCTTGTGTTCTTGAGTACCCACAAAACTAATAAACTAAATCACCAAATTAGGTGATCTCTATGTGTATCCACACTACACGTTTAAGCAATAATACTGAATGCTAGTTCTTAACTTCCATGAACAAACGAAGAACCCTAGTTTCTAGTTTATGTTGGATCGAAACATCAAAAGGATTTTAAAACCTTGTTCGATCAACTTAGAAGAAAAAAAGAGGAGAGAAAGACTTGTGCGTTAATTGGTTATTCAAGGATTAACCCTAACAAATGAATTTTTAATTCATTATCTAGGATAGATTAGTTGGTGACCAAGTCGGGTTTCTTTCCTTTCTTTTTCCTATAGTTGGTTGCCCCTCCCCCTTGTGGGATTTCATATTGGTTTTGGGCTATAATACAATTAGTTAAGTCTAATACTTTCCTGATTGTAATTTTTTAGTTAATTAAACCATCTAATGGTTTAACTAATGACAGTTAAGCTATATCGTGAAATAAACTTACTATAATTAATATAATATAATATATATTAATTATACTATAAAAGTATTATCTAAGTGTATATGTGTCTGCCCCATAGGCTCACGTATCTCTACCCATATAAATATATGTATGACTTGAGCACGTCCCTATAGCTCCCACTTGCGAAAGTTATAATCATATAATATACTATACTAACATTGGTAACCATCTAGTAACACGCCAATGCTTCTAGAAATACCTGAGTGTAGTTTCGTAAACATCTTTGTATAAATGGTTTATTTTTGTTCATCCTTTTGTTTCAGATATGGTGTTAAAAATGGATATCAATCAAAGTCATTCCATAATTTAATCTTTTTGTTTCTCGATATAGATATTGAACAAGATTACCAAACTAATCAAGATTCATCTTAATTACATTCGGGTGCGGCCACACATATATCTGATCAATTCATCGGGTGGCCTATTAGTATCTAACTCCAAAAACACGTGGAGGAACAAATTCATTATTGACTACAAGTGTCATTTACATGCTTTACAACACTTATGAAAATAGCCTTTATAACTACCTTATTCAGGATAACGGTTGACTAGAATCAAGAAATGTTATGCACATATGCAAGACCTGCTTGCATCTCAAGTCTGAGGATGAGCAAAAACTCTACCTATGAGGTTTAAAAGTGTCAATCATTGATACTTAAGTGATTTATTTATTTATATGTTGTTTAGACTTTATTTTATGTTTAAAGTAGTAAATGTAATAAAGTTAAGTGAGAATAGTTAAAATATCTCACTTAACTAAAGATAGGAAGGGTAGTTTAGTAAATAAAGAATAGTGTGCTTAACACATTATAAATACCCCTTCATTTTGATGAAGGGGTTAAGGCTTGACATTTTGTATTCTCTCCCTCCATTATTTCTTCTTCTCTTTTATAAAATTGAAAATTATTGAAAGTCTTGCCTTCCTCTCTTACTATCTCTATATTACTAAACCGTTAACTAAATGTGATTCAATATTTACCGACCTAACAAGTGGTATTATACGCCATTAGAGATTTAAGAGTGATCTATTTGTGATTTTCGGTGTGTTTTTTACCATGATGTGATCGGATTTCGATGTGATGTTTATTTCGGTATCGAGTTTGAGCTTCGTGTTGATTTCGGTGGTTATTTGTGATGAAGACGTGATCAATATCGGGTGCTATATTCATTTTTGATAGTAATTTCGATTGTATTGTCTTGGTTATTGAATTGTAATAGTTAGTTACTCCATTTTTGGTTATATCAAATTTGGATGTGCTAGTGTTTTGTTCATTTTTGGTAGTCATTTACATTGTATTCGTTTGATTATCGAGTTGTAATAGTTAAGTTCTTCATTTTTGGTTCTATCGAAATTGAAGTTAGTAGAGTTTATCACTTTCGGTTTCATTGAATTTGATAACATAGGTGGTTAACACAAATTCGGTTGTATCGAATTTGTGTATTAGTGAGTATTACATTTTCGATAAAGGTCTAAAACGCTTGAGTTAATTGATCTTGATCATATTCTCGGTTTTATCGATTTTGTGTGTCATTTTCAATTAACAATTGGTAAAACTCACATTTTTGGTTTTATCAAATTTGTGTGGATTCATTTTTGAAGTATACTTCAAACGTGTATAATCCATCAAAATCTCTTAATTTATGGTTTTATCGTATTTTGATTCATTTTCGTTTTTTTCTTAAAAATACAAGTTCGTTGATAATCACAAGTAGGATTTGGTGTTTTTAGTGTTTACCGCAATTTGAAGACATACAGAAAGTTTAGTGTTCACCGAGATTAGATTTAGTGTTATGTGAGATATTTTCTGTCTGAGATTCGTGTATCCGAGATTAGTGTTGATCGATTTTAGAGATAACAGTGTGAGTTTCATCAAAATTACCATTTTCGGTGTTATAACTGCTCCTCATCGAAATTACCATTTGTGAATGGTTACAAGATCATTTTTAGTAATCTAACAGCTTTTTATCGAAATAAAACAGAAACCTGAATTTTGATACTTTGGAATTTTGGTGGTTTTGGTAATTTTTTGAAATTTTGGTATTTTTGGTGTTGTATTCCGTGGACGAAGTATTTCGATAGTGTATTCCAGTGCATTGGAAATTTTGATAGTTTACCCATTTTTGGCTGAATTTGAATCGTGAGTAATTTCGGTAGAACAACTTAATCAAGACAAGGCATAACTCGATTGTGGTAGAAAATACGTAAACCGTTGTATTCGTTAACCGTTTTTAATTCATTAAAAGTCACAAGTAGAACTCTTTTTCATCTACAAAGATCCATTTATTGATTCACATAAGATGTCAACTGCGAGTGCACACCAACACGCGCTTGCAGATGCAGGGTCTGAGACTCGTCCTCCTATGCTAGAAAGAGGTAGTTACATACCATGGGCAATCAGATTCAGATGTTACCTTGATCGAAAGAGGGAGACATGAAATTTTCTTAAGCATTCAATTGATAAAGGCCCATATGTGATGAAAATGATACAGCCTGATCTGAATCAGGATCCAATACCACAAACTGAAGATGATCTTACAGGTGATGATTTGAAGCAATATGAGGCTGATAGCAAAGCAATGAATTTTATTCTTATTGATGTGCGGGTGATTGAAAACTGAAGTTTTACAACTCTCCTAGGCAGTGTACCTAACCTTTGTAGGGTAGTATAGGCAAGACTCAGGGGGTTATTATCGTTCTCTAGGGGAATAGTTTGGGTATGCTCGAATTGTATGGTCACTAAAGGTCTAGAGGTTGAAAGAAAATTATTTTTGGGTTTTTATATTTTATAAAAGCAAGTAAAATCTCGGGTTTTGAAGGGGGTTTGCAGAAAAGTAAAGTTGAGGAAAAACTCTTATGGATAAACAAATGTGCTTACCTAATCATGCACTACTCCCTAGTTGTCGTCTCTTATTTTATTACCCGTCATCCTCGTAATTGAATATGTAAGTATTTAAATAATTAAACACCTAACTCAGAATCAACCCAAATGATAAGGTAGTATAAAGACTATTGCGTGAGCATCATTTAACCTAGACACGTTTCCCTAGACGTCTATGCTAATGTAATATTTTATAGCTAGTTTTCTAAAGCCTAACGCGCATATCATTAACAAGAATCAATAAAACAAAATAAACAACTAGGTTTCATGCAATCATAAGCAAACACAAATTATATTTAGCCAAGCATATTTATTGAAAGTAAAGAACAATTAATCAAATAATACATGGACATATTGAAATATTAAAGGGATAAAAGAACTTCACTTCAATAAAACATAGAGTAATGATGAGTACAATAAGGCTAAAAACCCTAAAAATTACCTAAGAACAGCTACCATGAAGTATATAATCGTTCCTCTAAGTTTTCCTATCTTAAAACACAAAAATTAAAGTTTTTATATATAGGAGAATAGTCGCGACGACATCACTTGTTAATTGCGATGTCATCAACCCGTAGAATCTTCTCCAAACTTCTTTAAGTCGGCTACTCAGACGCCGTCGCCAAAATATCTAACATCGTCTCTTGATAACTTTGATGCCGTCATAAGGATTTGTGACGCCGTCTCCATGAACTGTATGCCAAATCTTGAGTGTCTTCTAGTAGAGTTGCAATCTTGTCATGTTTCTTCCCAAATTGAGTCCAAAGAGTGTGTATTTCCTCCAGATGCCTTCCAAATACTAAAATCACAAAAAAGAAACTATTAAGCACGTATTTTGGGCATATCTACATAAATTTGGAGGTTAAATGGCCTTGAAAAATTGTAAAAAATAACACCTCATCAAATACCCCTACACTTGGAATTTGCTTGTCCTCAAGCAAATGGGCTTTTCTACCTAGTCAATAGCAATATCGGGAGCCTTTAACCTACTCAATAAATATAATTCATGGCACAACCAATTAGACCTCGTAATTAAAATCACAGAAATTATATACTAGCACCTCACATACGTGTTTTGATTCTCTCATTCTCTCGGGTGTATAATAAATTATAACAATAAATGGAAACGGGAAAATAAAACTCACTATCTGTCATAGTAGATAAATTACTCTAAGCTTGATAAAGGATCAAAAACCTCCACCGCTTTGGCGTAAGCACCTAGGAATTACTATCAAAGAGGTCTTTAAAGGGTTGTGATGTAAAGGTGTAGGGTAAAGAAAACACGGTTAGGGATATTTGAGGAATTTTTGAGTGGTCGCAAGTTAATCATCTACAAGAATACATGTAAAAGGCGTTGCTAAGCCAAGACTCGACGAAACTAGGAAAATAATATACAAACTCTACATCAAACTCTTTCTTTTCTTTTCTCGGCTCTTTCTTGAACATAAACATAAACATAAGCAAAATGGCAGCCCGTACATCTTTTCTTCTTTTTTTCTATTTTTTTTATTTTTGTAACCTTTGCCCTTTTTGTATTATGAATATTTCATTAATAGTCCCTTGACTATTTGACTTTTGTCAGTTTATTCAGATTTTGTACCGTATTGACGGTGGTGATTTTATGAGATATGTGATGATTTGAGGTTTATTGTGATTAATAATCCTTTTTTAAAGGTATTATTGTGTTATGTGTATTTCGGATGGTTTGACCCGTGAATTTTGAGAAATGCCGAAAAACAAGTCCGACACGTCCGTTAATGTCCAAATTGAATTTTGAAGAGTTTAAAGTGTTAATATGGCAAGTGAATACTCTAAGTTAATGGAAAAGTATTTTTAAGGTGAATAAAAATGCTTTTTAACTTTGGGGTAAATTTTACGGTTGAGTTTTATGAGCTTTTAAGTGATTTCGACACGAGAAGAAAGGCCCGAGACTCCATTAGATCCCATGGCCGGTTATGGTTAGAAAGGGAGACAAGAAGGCTAAATTTTAGCTCCTTTGTCTAAGAGATGTACACATATATGCTTAACATCTAAGCATTTCTCACATAGTTCATTTTTAAAATTAAAATATTCTCTCCTTTTCTCTCTTTGTGTTTCGTCCGCCACCTACAACACACACACACACTCATAATTTTTAAACTTTGATCAAGAAAACATGAAGACATAAATATTTAGGATTGATTCTAGTGTTTGGTTATTCATTTAAACAACGTTTGGGTTGTCCGGTTCGTGTCGAAATATACAAATTTGAAGATTTTCTTGTAAGTGTTCAAATTTAAATTTTGTTTGTCCTTTTGGGTTTATTTTGATGCATAGATGTTAGTTGTACAAGTTGATCGTTGTGAAAATTGATTTTTGGAAGCGGAACGAAAGAAAAGGGTGTGTTTGGTTCGTGTAATAAAAGAAAGAAAAAGAGGGTTTTTGTAGTTTTGATGTTGTAGTCGTGATGGTTGAATAATATATGATGCTAAAATGCTTATTTTTTTATAGTAGCTTGTATGGCTTATTCGGGCTTATTTTAAGCTATTTCTTGGCTTATATAGGCTTATATGCCACGTGTACTTTCTCAAAATTACAAGTAAAGTGATTTTGATTATTTTTGTGTTATGGCATATGTTATGAACTATTTTTTAGGCTTATGGTAGTAACCAAAAGCGATACGTAGCTTAGCTTATTTTAAAGCTTAATACACGTATTTTGGAGTTTATGGACTCACGGCCCAATAAGTCTATTTGAGCCGCGGCTTAATGGGAGGGCTTATTGTGGTCTGGGTTATATCTACATATAAGTATATACTTATATATGTAAATGGACTTTGGTTTTGGACTTAAATAGTATTTTGGACTTATAAATATCCTAATGGACCCTTGTTGGGCCTTGAGGCCCAATAAGCGAAATTTGATCATTTTGAGAGTTTTGGTGGACTTTTTGAAAGCGAAATGTATTTACGAATTGATATTGATCGTTATTTTGGGGAAAACGTTTTGGTGAACGTTAAAGTTTGAGATTTTGGAATTTTGTCGAAAAGTGTCGAATTGTGAAAAGTGTTTGGAAATTAAGGTTTGAAACCTTGGAAAAACGTTGTAAACACGTACGGGTCATGTCGAAATTTCGTAAAAAGTTTATACTTAGAAATTTTACTTAAAACATGATTTTTGATTTTTAATAATAAAATATTATTTTATTATTTTATTTAATTAATAAATTCACTAAAAGACGAAAAAATATAATTTTTCTCGAAACTTTCCTAAGGTGTTTGTTGTGATTAAACGTGTCGTTTTCAATCAAGGAATGATTATTTTGAAGTGATTAAGGTGTACCGAATGGACTTGTCGAGATATATTTATAATTAATAATTATAAATATTTATTATATTACTTATCTATTTGCGCTAAATAGTATAAGTATGTATTATCGGAGAATGAGATTGATATGATTGTGGAGATAAGTCGTCAACCATCACACCACTAAAACTGTTTTGGGTAATTGTACAACGCGTCTAAACTCTATGCATCAAACGTGAAGATTGTTTTGGAAGTGATTGATTAAAATGAGACATTAACTGGACTAGGTCGTGTGCGGGCGTCGTTGCATTTGCTTGTGTAGTAGAAGTTGGTTGCTAAAGGCTTGCTTAAGGTGAGTTCTCGTAGCCCCACTTTTTACTGTTTTTCTGTTGGGGGAAAATGATACTCAAATGTGTTTTGAAATGTTTTGAATTGATCTGTGCGAAATGTGGTTTTGTTTTTAGGACAAGATATGTGCTTATGACTGTTATGTGAATATTATGTGTTGATTTACTTGCATGTACTGTGTTTGGCATGGCAAGGTTCTGTGTGGTACTTGTATGTACTGTGTTTGGCATACAAGGTTCTGTGTGGTACTTGCATGTACTGTGTTTGGCATGCAAGGTTCTGTGTGGTACGCCCTAATATAGTGCTCCAGCTGGTAGGCCCTTTAGGTGCGTTAGTGATTTGGGAGTTGCGACTCCGGATTTATTATTGGATGTTGAGATATGACTAGCGGGGATGCTATGTCTTGGATTGTTAGCATATATTCACTGTCATATAGCACTATTGTCCACTGTTGAAATATTGGCACAACTTTTGGGTTTAAGGTCAAACCTACGAGCTCACCAACATTATTGTTGACGTTTTCGAGTATCATTTTCAGGTGAAGTGAAAGAGGAATAGTTTGGTGATTAATAGCAGACTTAGAAGTATCTCGTGTGGAATTTCGTTTAAAGTCTTGCTTGCTTGTTGTTTGATTTTAGTATTTGGAGATTTTGGATTAAGTTTGGTTATGGTCCCCTACGAGGGCATATGAATAAATGTAAGAGATTTGTGGATTTTAGTTGCGATTTGGGACATCACTTGAGTTTGTTCAAGGTTGATGGTCTTCATAGCACTTGGAGTTTATGTAATGTAGTTTTCTCTATTTTTGTACCTTGTGTTATGATTGATCATTATGTTGCATTCCCAAGTTTCCACCATTGTCGGGGTGTAACATATTGGTAATCAGAGCCAAGGTTATAGAGAACTAGGTGGATTGGCCTAGACTACAACCTAAGATCCGTCGTTTAGTTGCGTATAGGATCTATGTGTGCGGTGTTTCGCTTTTGGTGTGCCTTTGTGTGTTCTTGGTTTGGTGCCTTAGTTTATCAGTCATTGAAATGAGTGGGATCAATATTGAATATGAATGGGAAAGGATGCAAATATAAGTACGGTGCCAACGTAATTATAAGCGTGTCACAACTCACTCATACTTGGTATTGTTGTTCGCACAAATCGATGTTGACACCGTAGGGTGGTGTTGCGCGTATATTTGGTTTTGTATAGCAAGATATTCGATGATTGTGTGCGAGTCTTCCCACTTACCTAAAGTTGCCCATGTTCTCCCTCGTATAGATAATGCCGTCAAGGATGAGAACCCGAAGTGCTAGCCGGCCTGCTGCCGAATCACTAGGAAGGGGAACGGGTGAACGGGTTAGTAGAGGTGGAAGGGGTAAAAGACCTAGGCAAGGTAATGATGATCGTGTTGATTAATTGAATGGTCAAGGAAATGGCCAAGGTATAGGAGCTAATGGGGGTGTAGAGGGAGCTAATGGGAATGTAGGAGAAGCCAATGGGGATGCACCTGACTTCCCAATGATCATTGCCCAACAATTGCGAAACCTCTTACCCGCCATGTTGTCCCAGGTTAGTAACCAAGGGAATGTTAGAAATCAGAATGGTTATGTGGTTAATGAGAACGTTCAGGGGAACGTTAGGAATGTGATAGTGAATGGCAACCGGTTAGGTTGTTCATATAAGGAATTTTTAGCGTGTAACCCTAAGGAATATTATGGTAAGGGAGGTGTTGTAGCCCTCACTCATTGGATTGAGAAAATGGAATTTGTGCATGATATAAGTGGTTGTAGTATTGACCAAAAGGTGAAATACACTGCTGGTTCATTTGTGAGTAAGGCTTTAACGTGGTGGAACTCACAGATCCGCACGCTAAGTCGGGAAGTTCCTGTTAGTATGTCATGGAATGACTTTAAGTGTATGATGATATAAGAGTTTTGTCCTAGTCATGAGATGCAAAAGTTAGAATATGAGTTGTGGAATCACGCCATGGCCGGGGCTGGCCATGCTGCGTATACTGATAGGTATCATGAGTTGGCTAGGTTAGTTCCACATTTGGTAACTCCTGAGAGTAGGATGATTGAGAGGTATGTGTATGGCCTTGCTCTACAAATCCGTGGGATGGTTGAAGCAACGGAGCCAAAGTCTATGCAAAAGGCTATGCAGATTTCTGGTGCACTGACTGATGAGGCTGTTAGGAATGGAACAATTAAAAAGGTTGAGAAGAGAGGAAATGTGGGGGAACCTAGCAAGGATAGGAATGGAAGGGATGATAATAAGAGGACCAGGAATGTGAATGCTTTTGCTACTACTATGAACCCTATAGGAAGAGAGAATATGGGTACTTGGCCTAAGTGTACCACTTGTAACTCCTACCATGCACCTAGTGGACCTTGTCGCACATGCTACAACTGTAACCGCCCGGGTCATTTGGCAAAAGATTGTAGAAGTGTGCCAAGGAATGTGAATCCTGCCAATGCTAGAAACCTACCTGTTAGGGCATGTTATGAGTGTGGTAGTACCAACCATGTTAGACCAGCTTGTTCTAGATGGAATAGGGTACAAGGACCGGGAGGAAACCATCCAAACCATGTTGTTGCTAATAACGAGAGTCAGGGTCGTGGAAACCAAGGGAACCAGGCTAGGGGTAGGGCATTCATGTTGGGAACAGAGGAAGCTCGCCAGGATCCGAACATTGTGACGAGTACATTTACTTTAAACAAGCACTTTGCCACTACCTTATTTGACTCTAGTGCCGACTATAGTTTTGTTTCCACTACCTTCATACCTCTGTTAGGCTTAGAGCCCAGCGACTTAGGTTTCAAATATAAGATTGAGATAGCTAGCGGGCAGCTAGAAGAGATTGATAAGGTTATTAAGGGTTACAAACTAGAAATCGAGGGTCATATCTTTGACATCGACTTAATACCTTTTGGACATGGGAGTTTCGATGTGATTATAGGTATGGACTAGTTGTCTAATTTTAAAGCTGAAATAATTTGCCATGAGAAGGTAGTGAGGATACCACTACCTGATGGCAAAGTGCTTAGAATAGTAGGAGAGAGACCGGATGAGAAAGCAAGATTGTTGATGAGCGCTAAGGCTAGTGATAAGAAATAAGAAGAGATTGTTGTGGTTAGAGATTTTCCTGAGGTATTTTTAGATGATCTATCTGGATTACCGCCTATTCAGGAAATTGAGTTTTGGATTGAGTTAACCCCTAGAGCAACGCCAGTAGCAAAGTCTCCTTATCGTTTGGCACCTTCTGAATTAGAGGAGTTGTCAAGACAACTCAAGGAACTCCAAGACAAAGGTTTCATTCGACCAAGTTCATCGCCTTGGGGAGCGCTGGTATTGTTCTTTAAGAAGAAGGATGGTTCCTTTAGGATGTGTATGGACTATAAAGAATTGAATAAGTTGACTGTTAAGAATAGTTATCCGCTACCTAGGATTGATGATCTATTTGACCAACTGCAAGGGTCGCTGTTTTTCTCTAAGATAGATCTTAGGTCTGGATACCATCAACAGAGAGTGCATGAGGATGACATTCTAAAGACTGCGTTTAAAACTCGTTATGGACATTTTGAGTTCATTGTAATGCCCTTTAGTCTGACTAATGCACCAGCAATATTTATGGACTTGAATAATAGAGTTTGTAGGTCGTATCTTGATAAGTTTATGATAGTGTTCATAGATGACATCTTAATCTACTCTAAGACCCAAGAGGAGCATGTAGAACACTTAAGGTTAGTCTTGGAACTGCTCAAAAAGGAGAAACTGTATGCTAAGTTTTCTAAGTGTGAATTCTAGCTAAAAGAAGCGCAGTTTCTTGGGCATGTGATAAATGGTAATGTCATTCATGTAGACCCTAGTAAGATTGAAGCTGTAAGAATTGGAAAGCCCCTAGAACTCCGACTGAGGTTTGTTCGTTCTTAGGATTGGCTGGGTATTACCATAGGTTCATTGAGAACTTTTCTAAGATAGCTAAGTCTCTTACTATCTTGACTCAGAAAAGTAAGACTTTTAATTGGGGTGAGGAACAGGAATATGCATTTCAGACCTTAAAGGATAAGTTGTGTAATGCGCCTGTTCTAGCTCTCCCCGATGGATCGGAAGATTTTGTAGTATATTGTGATGCGTCCGGGATAGGACTAGGCTGTGTGTTAATGCAGAGAGGTAAAGTGATAGCCTATGCGTCTAGGCAGTTGAAAATTCATGAGAATAATTATACTACCCATGATTTAGAGTTGGGTGCGGTTGTGTTTGCACTTAAGATCTGGAGACATTATCTGTATGGGACAAAGAGTGTCATCTATACGGATCATAAGAGTCTTCAGCATATCTTTAGTCAGAAAGAGTTGAATATGCGACAGCGTCGCTGGATAGAGTTGTTTAGTGATTATGACTGTGAAATTCGCTACCATCCTGGTAAGGCGAATGTGGTGGCTGATGCCCTAAGTAGGAAAGAAAGAGTAAAGCCTAAGAGAGTTAGAGCTATGAATATGATCCTTCAGTCAAGTATCAAGGATAGGATACTGACGGCTCAGAAGGAGGCTGTGGATGAATCTGCTGGATTGCAGAAAGGTTTGGATGAGATGATTGAACTTAGGAATGATGGAGCGTTGTATTACCTGGATCGAATATGGGTGCCTTTGAAGGGTGATGTGAGAACCCTGATAATGGACGAAGCCCATAAGTCAAAGTACTCTGTACACCCAGGAGCTGATAAGATGTATTATGATTTGAGAGATAGGTATTGGTGGCCTGGAATGAAAAAGGATATAGCTGAGTATGTTAGTAGGTGTTTGACTTGTTTGAAGGTTAAGGCTGAGCATCAAAGGCCATCTGGCCTGCTCCAGCAACCTGAGATTCCCATATGGAAATGGGAAGGGATAGCTATGGATTTTGTGACTAAGTTGCCTAGGACTAGTAGTGGGCATGACACAATCTGGGTCATTGTGGACCGGTTGACTAAGTCTGCTCATTTTCTACCTATGCGTGAGGATTATAAGATGGAAAGGTTGGCTAGATTGTATTTGAATGAGATAGTTGCTAGACATGGTGTGCCAATCTCGATTATATCGGATCGTGATAGTCATTTCACATCAAGGTTTTGGCAGTCAATGCAAGAGGCATTAGGGACTCGTTTAGACATGAGTATGACTTATCACCCTCAGACCGATGGTCAGAGTGAGCGTACTATTCAGACTTTGGAAGACATGCTTAGAGCGTGCATCCTGGACTTCGGAAGAAGTTGGGATGTTCATCTTTCGTTAGTTGTGTTTTAGTATAACAATAGTTATCATTTCGTGTGAGTCTGTCGCTCCGTTTGATGGGCTTCGTATGGTAGAAAGTGTTTCGTTCGCCAAATTTATGTGGGCTGATGGTTCAGAGGATAGGTCAGTTTGATAGGACCTGAGTTTAGTGCAAGAGACTTACTGATGAAGATCTCACAATTATGGTTAGACTTAAGCTGTGCGTGATCGTAAGAAAAGTTATGCTGATAAGAGGAGGAAGCCTCTAGAGTTTAGTGTAGGTGACTATGTCTTACTCAAAGTGTCACCTTGGAAAGGTGTGGTACGCTTTAGGAAGAAGGAAAAGTTAGCACCTAGGTTTGTTTGACCGTTTGAGATTATTACGAAAGTAGGCCATGTGGCCTATCGATTAGATTTGCTTAAAGAATGAATTGGTGTTCTGAACACGTTCCACATGTCGAACCTTAAGAAGTGTTTGGCTGATCCAGCACTACAAGTGCCTTTGGATGAGATTCAAGTTGATGATAAGTTGAATTTTGTGAAAGAGCATGTGGAAATTTTGGAAAGAGAGTTTAAGAAGCTGAAGCGTAATAGGATTACCATCGTCAAGGTTCGGTGGAATTCGAAACGTGGCCCTGAATTCACGTGGGAACGTGAAGATCAGATGAAATTGAAGTACCCGTAGTTGTTTAGTGATGTTAGTAGTTAAATTTCAGGGACAAAATTCTTTTAAGGGGGTAGAATGTAACCTTTGCCCTTTTTGTTTTATGGATATTTCATTTATAGTCCTTTGACTATTTAACTTTTGTTAGTTTATTCAGATTTTATATACCGTGTTGATGGTGGTGATTTTGTTAAGAATTATGGTGATTTATGGTTTATTGTGATTAATAAACACTTTTGAAAGGTATTATTGTGTTATTTGTATTCCGGGTGGTTTGACCTGTGAATTTTGAGAAATGCCGAAAAACGAGTCTGACATGTTCGTTAATGTCCAAATGAGTTTGAAGGGTTTAAAGTGGAAATATGTCGTGTAAATACTCTAGGTTAATGGAAAAGTATTTTTAAGGTGAATAAAAATGATAATTAACTTTGGGGTAAATTTTACGGTTGAGTTTTACGAGCTTTTAAGTGATCCCGACACGAAAAGAAAGGCCCGAGACCCCATGGGATACCATGGCCGGACAAAAGAAGACTAGGGAGACAAGGTGCATTAATTTTAGCTAACCTTGTCCAAATTGTACATAAGATGCTTTTCTTATCTTCATTTTTACACATAGTTCATTTTCAAAATCAAAAAAATATCCTCTCCCTTCTGTCTTGTGTTCGTCCGCACCTACAACACACATACACTCTTATAATTTTTGAAGTTTGATCAAGAAAACACGAAGACATAAATATTTGGGGTTGTCTTTCTATCGTTTGGGTTATTCATTTAAACAACGTTTGAGTTGTCTGGTTCGTGTGTTTGAAATCTACAAATTTGAAAATTTTCTTGTAAGTTTTCGTAAGTTTTCAAATTTAAATTTCGTTTGTCCTTTTAGGTTTATTTTGATGATAGATGTTAGTTGTAACTAGTTGATCGTTGTGATAAATTAATTTTTGGAAAAGCGAAACGATAAGAAAAAAGGGTTCTGGTGTTTTGGTTCGTGTAAAAAGAAAAGGAAAAAGAGTGTTTTTGTAGTTTGGATGTCGTGGTCGTGATGGTTGAATAAAATATATGATGCTAGAATGCTTATTTTTGATAGTAGCTTGTATGGCTTATTCAAGCTTATTTTTAAGCTATTTCTTGGCTTATTTGGGCTTATAGGCCACGAATGGATTCCCAAAATCACTAGGAAATTGATTTTGATTATTTTTGTGTTATGGCGTATGTTGTGGACTATTTTTGAGGCTTATGGTAGTAACCAAAAGCGATACGTAGCTTAATAGCTTATTTTAAATCTTAATATACGTATTCTGGAGTTTATAGACTCACGACCCAATAAGTCTATTTGAGCCGCGGCTTAATGGGAGGGCTTATTGTGGTCCGGATTATTTCTACATATAAGTATATATTTATATATATAAATGGACCTTGGTTTTGAAATTAAATAGTATTTTGGACTTATATATGTCCTAATGGACCCTTGTTGGGCCTTAATGCCTAATAAGCGATATGTAGTAGTTATGAGAATTTTGTTGGACTTTTGAAAGTGGAAATGTATTTACGAAGTGATATTGAATGATATTTTGGGAAAAACGGGTTGGTGAGCGTTAACGATTGAGATTTTGGAATTTTGTCAAAAAGTGTCGAATTTGTGAAAAATGTTGAAAATAAGGTTTGAAACCTTAGAAAACATTGTATAAACGTACGAGTCATGTCGAAATTTCGTAAAAAGTTTTTACTTAGAAAATTTCTTAAAAACATGATTTTTGATTTTAAATAATAAAATAATATTTAATTATTTTATTTTATTTATTAAATAAATTCACTAAAAGACAAAAAATATAATTTTTCTCAAAACTTCTCTAAAAGTGTTGTTATGATGTAAAAGTTTTATTTTCAATCGTATAATAATTATTTTGAAGTGACTAAGGTGTACCGAATGGACTTGTCGATATACATTTATAATTTAAAAATACAATATTAATATCTATTATATTTACTTATCTATTTTACGCTAAATGTATAAGTATGTATTATCGAGGAATGAGGATTGATATTCGATTGTGGAGAATAAGTCGTCAACCATCACACATCTACATTATTTTGGGTAATTGTTACAACGCGTCGTCTAAACTCTTTGTTATAAACGTGAAGAATTGTTTGGAATTGAATGATTAATATTAGGACAGTAAGTGGACTGGTTCTCGTGCGCGGGGCGTCGTTGAAGATGGAACGTTAAACTTATAAAAAGGGTTTCTCGTCAGAAAACATTTTCACAAATTAACTTAATTAACTCAAGACTTATATTTAGTGGACTAGACCAGATGTGTCACCCAAATAGTTTAGTTACTTATTATATCAAAGCTTATTTTGTTTATCAATTTATGAAAGTGGATTTCTCCACACGGACGATAAAGATCATAGACAAATCTTTAAAACCACATAGATCATAACGGGTCTTTCGACCTATACCGATATGATTTTATAATCTAAGTTGAAAAGCAAAAACCGATAAGATAGGATATAACAGGATTGCAACATAAGTTTGAGATTAAAGAGATCATGATCATACCAAACACTTATTTATTATCATAACATCACCGAGTAGTCATGAGAGATTTAGCCTCTCATGGCTAAGGAGTTCATAACATAACTTGATTTAATAACATACTTCCACCACAGTATCAAGGGGCGAACCAACTTCCATAGGTCAAAGAATTCCACCAGAAGTACAAGGTCAAAGCATACTCGACTTATAAATAAAGCCCTCATTCAGCACATTCGTCATCAACCCTTCCACCACAGTATCAAGGGGCGAACCAAGCTTCCATAGGTCAAAGAATTCCACCAGAAGTACAAGGGAAAAGTCACTTCACTTAATTTTGTATTTTATCGTTCATAAACGTATACTGTAAGACTAATGATGATTCAATCCATGATTCCTTTCATTTACTCTTACTGTATTATTACCATGAGCGGCTAAGCACTTCTAGTGCTGGCCTAGTTATGAATTTTCTGTTGTTATGTTAAATGTTTCCTGTTTAATTATCGCTTTATTAGATATCCTTATAGTTTGTCATTGAGCCTTGAGTTTTGGTAGTATTGAGGGTGGTTTAGATCATTTTAGTTCCGTTATTAGGCGGACTTGTTGAATGTGGGGGTAACCGGGTACTAGGGTAGGTTGACATCTATCCATAGTGTAGGAATTAATCAATTTACCGCCTCTATCACATTAAACACTTAAAAAGCACAGAAACTCTTTTAGATAGGGTTTATAATCTATCTAGGTTATGGATAGGTCTTTAGGATAGTTGGGGTTTAATCACTGCAACTTGGATGCCCTACCTTTGTGACTTGTAGGGGATTCGGGATCGCGGGAAGTATAGGGTTGACCTCAAATGCCAATTCGTGTTTGTTGATATTAGAACCACTAATAATATGATACTTAGACATTGCACATGAAATCCATATCATAACATTAGCAATGAAATAACTAGGCTATCACGCTTTTCTCCTTGATTACTTCTATCTATTTAATTTTCACAATTTATTTCCTTGTTAAATTTCAAATCAACTCAAAAACCATTTTCAAAATGTGACATAATCAAATTAGAACTAATACAACTTAGCTCTTGAGACGACCTCGAATTTACCAAGTCATGCACTACATACGACCGGGTTCTTTGCCCGTTAGTGCGTGTAAACATCGGTAGACGAGTTTTATAAATTTAAAACTTGTAAAATTATTTAAAACAAATAACGCATCAACACTTGTGTATATCTATTGACTTTGCATAACTAGACAATCTAAGTTTTATTTTTTAAACGGTAAAAACTATTCAACCCGCCTTCTAGTTTCCATAATTGGTATCAGAAGCCAAGGTCACCCTAGATCTTTAACGTATATTGTACATTAAAGCTTGAATCGATCTATGGATTCCAATAAATATCTAGACGGGCAATCTATGCAAAGGCCACCACTTTTTGAAAGTGATTGTTTTATATATTAGAAAAATAGATTTGAAACTTATGTGAAAGCAAAAGATTTAGATCTTTGGCATATTATCATAAATGGTGATTTTCCACCGAATGCCTGAAACAGAGTAACCCAAGTTTTAGTAGCTCCTTTTGAAGAACAAACCGACGAACTTAAAAAAAGACTTGCTAAAAATAATGAAGCTAAAATGGTTCTTTATAATGTTTTACCTAAAATGGAATATGAAAGAATTTTTATTGTAAAACGGTTAAAGATATTTGGCAATTGTTGTTAATCACACATCAAGGTAATAGCCAAGTAAAGAATAATAAAATTGATATTCTTGTTCAAAAATATGAATAATTTAATATCCTTGAAGAAGAATCTATTGATAACGATTTTGCTAGATTTAACACTACTATTACTAGTCTTTAAGCTCTTGATGAAGGTTTCTCTAGCAAGAACTATGTTAGAAAGTTTCTTAGGGCTCTACATCCTAAATGGAGAGAAAAGGTTATGGCGATTGAAGAATCAAAAGATTGGTCATCACTAGCTCTAGACGAGCTCATCGGCAATCTAAAAGTACATGAATTAGTCATGGAAAAAGATTCTGAAATTTACAAAGGCAAAAAGAAAAGGGTTAAGTCCATTGCCTTGAAAGCTAAGAAAGAGTCTAGTGATGATGAAACTTCAACATTCGGAAGCAATGACGAAGAATATGCTATGCCCATAAGGAACTTAAAAAGGTTCTTTAGAAGAAAGGATAAATTTATTAGGCAACCTCGTGAAGAGAAGAAGTCATTCCGGCAAAGGGATGATAAGAAAGGCAAGAGTGATAAGAAATGCTTTAGATGCGCTGGTCCGAATCATCTCATTGGCGAATGTCTTAAGCCTCCACGAAACAAAGATCAAAAGGCGTTTGTTGGAGGTTGTTAGAGCGATAGCAAAAATGAAGTCGAGAACAAAACCAACGATGAAACTTGTCTCATGGCTCATTTGTCAAATGAGGTAACTCTCGACTCTTCTCATTTTAGAGATAATGCCTCTTCTCTTGATGACGATAGTATGCAAATTGAATATGATAACTTATATGAAATTAGCTTAAAAATCATTAACAAAAATAAAATTTTGAAAACTAAAAGAGATCTTTTAGAAAAAGAAATTTTAAAGTTTAATGAGAAAATTAAGAAACTTGAGAGAAGTAAAGAAATTGACATAGTTTGTGAAACATGTCAACTACTTCGTTTAGAAAACGCTAAACTTAAAGAAACTCAAGTTAAATATGTCAAATTTGATAAAAGCTCTAATTCACTAAGAGAAAAGTTAAATGTTCAAACGTCACCTAGTTGTAAAATAGGTTTAGGATTTGATAAAAGTAAAGTGTCAACAAGCGGAATAAAACCCATGAGTTTTGTTGGGTCGACCGCTAAATTGACAGGCGACGGCTTTACCATAAAGGCAAACGGGTCCACCATCCCTGGATTCGTAGATTCGTCGACCAGCCAAAAATATACATAACACGTATTTAACCCTCTTATATCTTTGCGATATGATTTTGGTATTGTTAGAAAGAAACTAATACATAATAGCATTGAAATTCAAAAAGACCGACTCTCAAACCATCCCTTAAGAATGCTTTAGATTATGTCAAAACCGAGTCTAGATCTAAAACACTGCCACCTAGAATAAATAATTCTTCTCAACAATGATACAACACACCTCAACCTAGAAGAAACTCTAGTGGACCGATTTATCAAAATCATTATCCTATGAATTAGAATAACAATAAAAATCAAGGTTTTGTACATATGGGAAATTGCATCCCATTTAAATATCCTAACCAAATGCAAAAAATGCAAAGGATGTACAACACTAACATTTTTGGACCCATGAGATATTGGGGATCAAACGATTAGGTTTGTTTTTGATTAATTAAGTATGCTTGAGAACTTGTTTGGAGCCAGACGAATGGATTAAAGATAGTGGTTGCTCCAAACACATGATGGGAAACAAAAATCTATTCTTTACCTACAAAGCATACGACGGAGGTAATGTTGTCTTTGGAAGTAACTTTGTTAGGAATAGAAAAAGTGTTTATTATTAATCAAGAATTGGTCTTGTATAGAATATTAGTTTAGTTTGTATTTATATTGTAATAAGTCAAACTTGGTTAAACTTAAGTAAATGTTGACCAAGTTAGACTACAATAGGAAAAATAGAAGGATTAGTCAATAAGTATAAATACCCCTTAGTAGAGGTATTTACAAAAGCCTTTTACACATTGTAATCCTATCCTCTCAACCTCCCTTCTCTTTTTTCTTTCTTAATGAAAACTTTAAAAATGATGAAAACTACTCTCTAGTATCCTCTCTCTAATTCTTACACCTTTCGTATGATACTATATGCAAACATGACATATAACAAGTGATATCTATCGTCGGGAGAGATCTAGTTTGTGTTTTCGTGTATAAAATCGAGCTTAATTATGTGAATTTTTTATCGTTGAGCTTTCGTATCTAAGAAACGTGTAAGTTTCGTATAGATTTGATATTAGATATAATATTTGACGTGTTTTTGATCTTAAAAAGCTTTCATATCATTTTCGTATACGTCAAAATGTGGATTTAATAGCTTTTATATGAAAATTATTCGTTTAGATTTGATTTTAATCAAAAAATATTTGAATTTGATAGCTTTCATATCGAAGAAACTAGTTTCGAAAACTATTTTTGTGATTTAATTGCTTTCATATCGTAGTAAATAGGTTTCGGCAACTGTTTTTATTGTTTAAAAACCTTTCGTATCCTAGAATTTAGGTTTCGGTAACTGTTTTTAGGCGGGAATTAACTTTCGTATCTCAGTTTGAGCTTTCATATTGAATCCTAGTACTTTCGAAAATTGCCATATGTAAGTATTTTAGCTTTCGAAAAACAGTTATAAGCTTTCGGAACATAGAACTTAGTAAATTTGAAAAGATAACTTTAAAATTTCTCACATTAAACTAAAAAATCAAATATATAAGTTCTTAATCAGTTTCGTAGTGAAGAATTTACGAAAGTTAAGTTTTTTTGGTTTCTACGAAAGTATTGGAAATTTAGAATTTACAAAAGTTGTGGTTTCGTATATTGGAGCATTCGGTGATCGTTTTGGTTTCGTACTCTGTTGAACTTTCGTATATGTGGTTTCGTATTTGGGGGTTTCGTATCAAGAACTTGGTTTTGGTTTCGTACTCCAAGGTTTTGTAACACAGGTTTCATAGTGAAGGTTTCGTATCACAGTTTCGTATCTGAAGGTGTCATATTTCTGGTTTTGTATTTCCAAGGTTTCATTGTAGAGGTTTCCTATTACAGGATTCACACAGTATTGTATAATTGAGGTTTCGTAATTCTTGGTTTTGTATTCAGAGGTTTCATAACACATCTTTCCTAATTGAAGGTTTCGTAATTTAGTTTTCTGGTTTGAAGGTTTTGTATCTCAGTTTCAGAGGTTTCGTAACACGGTGTTTGGGGTTTCATAACACAGTTTTAGAGGTTTCGGATCTTCTCACTTTTGGAAATTGGGCTTTCATATAAAGGAATCTTGTTACTTAGACTTTGTGTACAAGTCAAGGTTTTATATCTTCAAGGTTTCGAATTCATTTGTAGTTTTGTAATACAAGCTTAATTGTTAATGCTCTTTGATTTCATGATTGCAAGACTTCATCTCTAAAACGATCCAAGTTTGCATTGTATTCATTATTTAATTCACATCATGTCTACTTCAAATCAACAAACTCTTGCTGAATCTGGAGCTTCTGATAGACCTCCAATTCTTGAGAAAGAAAGTTATGTGCTATGGGCTAGTCGGTTTAGGAGGTTTCTGGAGAATAAGCATGAAGAAGAAGAGCGAACGTGGCATTCAATTAAAATTGGACCATATGAAAGGCAACAGATTCCTAATCTATACGACACAAATAAAACCATACCTGAACCAATCAGTAAAATGACTAAAGCCAACAAGAAACAATACTTTGCAGATATCAAAGTGATGAACTACCTTCTTTAAGGAATACCCAATGACATCTACAATTATGTGGATGCTTGTAAAAATGCCAAATAAATGTGGGAAAGAATCAAAAGGTTGATGCATGGTTTCGAAGTAACTAAACAAGTGAGACACTCAAGGCTTGTGAATGAATTTGAAAAATTTATTGCGTTAGAAGGAGAATCCTTAGCATCTATGTATGAAAGGCTTATTACACTCATCAATGTTATAGATCAGAATGAACTTTGTCCTTTACCAATTTCCATCAACACCAAGTTTCTTAATTCATTGCAACCTGGGTGGAGCAAACATGTCACCATGACTCATCAAAATCATAATCTCAAAGAAATTAAATATGATAAATTGTTTGATACCTTGAGTCAATATGAACCACATGCGAATGCATCCAATGCAAAGAAAGTTGCAAGGAATCATGATCCATTAGCCTTAGTAGCTCATTCAAATGTTTATTCGTCACAATCTCATGCAAGTCCTTCACATTCTCATTCACCACAACCATATTATGTCACTCATCCTTTGTCAATAAATTCAAACAATTCATGATCAAATTGTTTACAAAATGGGTCAATCAATTTAAACAATTCATATACTTGGGAAAAAACCAAACAAAGTTTATGACCCTTTTCTAAAAGCTGGGTTGGGTTATCAAAATCCTGAACGTCTCAAGAAAGCAATTGCTACACAAACCAAAATGTATGATGGTGAAAGACTTCGCAGTACTAAACTTATAATTGATTCACCTGATTCTGAGGAAACTCTTGAAGACGCGGAAGAGAGTCGATTGAAAATGAAAGATAAAATGATTCAACTGGAATATGAGAAATTAAATGGTCTTAATGATACATTTGTTCCTCAAAAAGAACCTTCTGCTGAACAAGCATATTTTTCAACTCCTTCTACTTTTAATGTATCTTCTGTGTTGAGCACTGAGATGTCGTATTTACCTACTAAAAAGATACCTAATGAAAATAAATTGTTACAACTGTTTTATTAAATTGGATAAAGTAATCACGGCGTTGCAAAAAGATGTTGATCTTACTCTTTTAAAAGATAGAAGCAGAACTTTGATATATGATGATCAAGATACGTTGAGATAATTTTACAAAACTGGGGTAATTCTAATGTCAATCCCTTTAAAAAGATGCTCAAACAAGATCAAACAAGAAGTTACAGAAGAAGTATAGGAGATGTTAGATATTTCTGAGTCAATGGAAAAGGAAGTTGAGAAACAATCACAAAAAGATAAAAAAAAATTAAAACGAAATCAATGGACTTTTGGAAGCATCCTTAGCAAGAGAAATCAGGGATTGTATGCTAATGTCTGTTGAGAAACAGAAAAATGAGATTTTGATGCTTGAAAAAGAAAAAATTTCAAACGACTCTAATGATATCCAAGCAATTATGGAACAACGAATTAAGATTCTTGAAAACGATTTCAAAAGAGCTGAAGCTCAATACATTAATCTTGATCTTAAAATGCAACATCAAAACAAAAAAATGGCGTGTGATGTCTCTTGGAAGTCAATGATGATGAAAAAGTTGAGTGATGAAAACGTGTTGCTAAAAACTCAAGTTGAATCCATTGTACAAGAAATGGAAAATATAAAACTTGAATTCCAAAAGCTTTTTAACTCAATCAAAGCAACACGGGTTCAACATTAACGTGAAATCAATGAGTTAATTGAATATGTCAATCAAAAGACATATGCTTATGGTGATGTGCGTTGTCAGAATCAAGATCTTTTGATGACAATTTCTGAGCTCAAAGAAAAAATTAAAACCATTGAAAAAGGGAAGCATGTGAACACTAAGTTTGATAAATCTGAGACCTTAGGAAAACTTCTCTGTGTAACACCGTTAAATAAAAACAAAGAAGTCAAAGCTAAGAAGGTTTCAAAAACTAAGGTCAAAACAGATAAGTCAAAACCAGTTACTTCATATTCTACACCTAAAAACAAGAAAAATCAGCAACATTGTGCGAATGTGATCACAAGAGGAATGTATAAAATCATAAAAATAGAGACACAAATGCCGGTTACTAAAACTAACATATTTTCTTCTAATTCCACAGGAGTAGCGAGTTCTAGTAGTGTTAGAATACCAGAGTCTAAGGACACTAATTTAAAGGAAAAAGTCTTGTTGAACACTAAGTCTAAAAGCACGTCTACGAATGTTAGGAAGTTTTCAATTAGTGTTAGTGTAGTTTCCAATAAGCGTGAAACATTGAATTCGACTATCTGTCAATCAAACACAAGTGTATTAAAAGCAAAGACTGTAAATGCCGTTAATGATGGATCGAATCTTGTATGTGTTTCTTGTGGTAAAGATGTTTTTATGCTTTCTCATGATAAGTGTGTTGCTCGTTATGATTTTTCTACAGATTCTAAGGTAAAAAGAGCCTTATTCACTTCCCCCGCATCAGCAAAATCTAGGAATTTATGAGCTACCTCTGTATTAACAAAATCTAGGTTTAGTGTTGCTAAAACCCTAACAGTAGCAAATAACATCTCTAGTGCATCATGTAACACCCCCAAAAATGGGTCGCAGCGGAATATAGATATCCGGGCGTGTCACTTCATAATAACATTGCACAAGATATAAGAACGACCTCTAATTGTGTCGTTTGAAAATGATACATTGGATTTAATAAAATACTTGATACAAAAGCACCCTGCTTTAACTTGTTCATCCTTAAAAATGTGAAGATTTTACTTCCTGAATAATATCCCCAAAATACAATGCACTTGAATCTTTATAGCCATGATTCCAAAAATATAGACCACCAATGTATCCTTGTACCTTGAAATCCTGAGAAAAACATGCTTAAAACGGTCAACATAAAGTTGGTGAATTCATAGGTTTGTAAAAATGTATGAGTGTAGGACCGCAATTGTTTAGAGTGTGTATTGCATGGTATACAATATCCAAAACAGTAAGTATTGCATGGTATATAATGTTCCAAAACCTTGTAAAGTATTGCATGGAATAACAGATATCCAAAACAGTAAAGTATTGCATGGTATACAATATCCCAAAACAGTAAGTATTTATGCATGGTATACAATATCCACAAACAGAAGTAATTGCATGGTATACCATATCCAAAAACAGTAAGTATTGCATGGTATGCAATATCCAAACAGTAATTATTTCAAAGTTATTTGCGTCCAATTGTAAAACAAAGCATGTTCTCACCCCAAAAATATATTTAAAACCAGTCAAACATGGGGCTATGAACTCACCTTGAGTGAGCGAATATCAAGTATATCACCTATTCAACCTATTATTTTAAGTTCGGATAAAGTACTCTAATCTCAATTGGGTATCTACTACCATATAACATTCTATAATAGCTAATCACCATCTTATGTTTTGGTAAAATTGTGTTTAATAAGTTAAAAAAAAAGCGTTTGTAATTTCCGTTGTATAAAACTAGCATAGACATTTCCTATTTCTCGTTTTTCTTACGTCCAACGACCTTTCGTATAAGGATTATATATTCAAAATATTACATTTTTATTATATTTTAAAACCTTCTGATGAACATTACTTTTACTGTTCAATGTGACATTTTTATAAATTTTTAGTTGTCGTAAAACCCGGTAAATGTAACAACATTATTCATTTAATCCATCGATTTTAGCGAGTCCTTCGAGCATGTCTTTGATATTCAAAATTTCACATTTTTATAAAGTGGAGGTCATGCTGATGAGACTGAATTTTTTACTGTTTATATTTTTAATAAAATTACTTTATAAAACATTAATTATCGAAAACGGTCGTAATTTAATATTCTTTTAAGCTCGTTTTTGCGTTTCAAGTCCGTTTGAGGTGTTTCTTGCGCTCACGTTTTCGTATTAAGACGAGCTATCAAAATATAACATTTTCATATTTTTGACCTACTAGTGAACAATACTTTTTACTGTTCACACCATTTTATAAAATTATTTTTATGGTTTTTGTTATCATAAAACTCATAATTGTCATATTTTATTCGTTATAGCTCCGATTTTAGCGATTCTTTCGAGCACGTCTTCGTTTTTAAAAGTTCTATCATATTAATGATGTTTTCAAAATGTATAAACCTTATATGAACAGTAAATTTTTTAAAATTAGTTTTATAAAAGTATTTATTAACATAAAATCGTAAACTACGTATCTTTTTCGTTATTAATCCGTTTTTCAAGTTTCTTAGCTTTTTGGAATCGTCATGAGGTGTACTATCTTTTTAAGGTGTTAAACCTACTATTTAAAACACGAAATCCAACAGCCCCTTTGAAATCTTTAGGCGTACTTATTTTTATAACTTGTTTTCTATACTTTTCAACTTAATAAATACCACAAGTTATACAATACTTATTATATACTATGTCTTACATATTATATAGTTTATAGGTCCATCATTTGTCCAATTGTACAAGATATCAAGATTAACAAGCCATTAATATCTCATGAAAACCTAAACTTTCCTTAAGTAACTTTTAAAACCCTAATTTATACATACCCTTTTTATAGTTAAATCAACAAGGTACAACACTTGTATATCCATTTTATCATCTTATTACCAACAACATATCATAAGTAAAAGTGCACAAATCTATGATTTCAAGTAAAAATTCATTTCACATGTTTAAAAACATCCTAATGGTGATTTTACTATATAGAACTCATATATGCATAAAATGATGAATGTAAGTTTATAAAGAGTTTTAGATAACCTTAATATGATGTAGTTTAATAACCAAACAAATCCAAACCCTTGTTTGGATTATAAATCAAAGCTTGCAAGACTTGGAACCTTAGTTTTCTAAAGAAAACTTTATCTTGGAAATACTTATTTACACTTTGCAAATGCTTAACCAATGTTTCAAGCCATCTTAGTATATCTTAGGAATGATGTGTGAATACTTATAAATGTTGTAGAAAAGATTGTATGGATTGTGTATGAGGGTGGTTGTTTGTCGTGGCTTATAAGAGAGCAAGAGAGAGTGTTTGTTGATTTTCACCTTAAGAAAATGTTATGTGTGTGATGCTTGAGTATAAGAGTAGTATATAAGCATAAGAACTAGTCAAAGAAGTAAAAACAAAGACCATAAGGACTTGTATAATGTATACAAAAAACACCAAAAAGTCTAAGAAGTAACAAGGGGGGCGGCAACCTTGGGGACAAAGGGGAGGGTTTTAAGGGTCAAGATTACTATACTTAGCTAGGTCTTACTAATCACTAGCTTGTACATTGTCTAACTCATAAATGGATGTGTTTTTATGTTCCTTAATGTAGACATCATCCCATGATTTCAAGGGTTGGTGTTTACTAGATTTTTACTTGGCATTTATCTTGTATAAAAGAAAGAATTGAAAGTATACTTGTTATTAATAAGTTGTAAATAAATGTAAGTTGTATACTTGTATCAATTGTATGTCTTGCTTATTTCCTTATATATGGGGCGTCCCATTATATATACATGGGTAAAGTTTTATAAACTTTGGTCATAAAAATGGTTATTTGTTGAAGCGTAAATTTATTTTTGTGGTTCCGGGAATGCCTAAACTTAATTTATCGCGAAACGTAAACGCTTTACGTAACCAATAAAAATAAAATATAAAAAGTCAATTATTACTTTCGAAAAAAAAATGTTTTTATCGTTTGTATAATGTTATCGTATAAGTAGGTCAATCGTCTTGTAAAATAATATTTATAAATTTAAACTCATATAAATGATTCTAAAAATGTTTTGCCAAAATTTTTATTAAAAACGAACCAACACTATTCATTTCAAGAAATAGTGTATAAAA
>BQNB010029724.1:0-55501 GCA_026074375.1 Tanacetum coccineum
GTTATCACTGATGATTTTAGCAGGTTTAGTTGGGTATTCTTTTTAAGAACTAAGGATGAAACTAGTAGAATCCTCAAGGACTTTATAAGACAAATTGAGAACCAATTAAATCAAAAGGTTAAAACTATTAGATGTGATATTGGAACAGAATTCAAGAATAAGGACATTATTGAATTCTGTGGGTCAAAAAAGACCAAGAGGGAATACAGTAATGCCAGAACTCCACAGCAAAATGGAGTTGCTGAGAGGAAGAACAGGACCCTTATTGAGACTGCTAAAACAATGCTAGCAGATTCATTCTTACCTGACACTTTTTGGGCTGAAGCAGTTAGTACTGCTTGTTATGTCCTTAACAGGGTATTAGTGACCAAACCTCAAAATAAGACACCTTATGAACTTATAACTGGTAAAATACCAATCATAAGTTATATAATACCTTTTGGGTGCCATGTGACCATCTTGAATACCATTGACCATCTGGGCAAGTTTGATGGAAAATCTGATGAAGGGTTTTTAGTTGGGTACTCTCTAAATAGCAAAGCTTTTAGGGTATACAATTTAGAAACTAAGAGAGTTGAAGAGAACCTGCATATAAATTTCCTAGAGAATAAACCTAATGTTGCAGGGAAAGGACCTACTTGGCTGTTTGATCTTGATTATTTAACTGATTCAATGAACTATCAGCCTGTTACTGCAGAGAATAAAGCTAACAAAACTGCAGGTCCAAAAGAAGCTAATCATAGTACAGGTACACAAGATGATGTTGATACAAGTTATTCTGAAAAGGAAGCTGAACCTACTCAAGAATACTATGTATTACCATCATGGTCTTCTTATACTTCAACTGTCAAGAGCTCAGAAGCAAAGAATGGAGGTGAAAAGCCCAAGGAGGATACTAGATCTAAGTCCAAAGAGAAGCCAGTTGTACAGAATACGAGGTTGGTAAGTTAGCCAGAGAGTTTAAAGGTTGAGATGTAATCAGCACTTCTCACGGGTATTTTTGTGCTATTCCAAGACAAAGATACTTCACAGTCTAAGCAAAATCTTCAAAGTTCTTCGATGACATTCATTCACAAGACCTTGATTATACCAAGTGTTCTTGATTCTTGCTTCATCTCCTCTACGGTTTCTGAAGTCAAGAGGGTAATGATTCTTTTGTTTATCAAGATTTGTGCTTATGACTAGAACTTCTCGAGTATATGGACGTACACGACAATGATGCTTCCGAGAGTTCGCAACCATCATGGGGGAAAATGTGTACATCTGGGATTTAATTGACCTTGATGTTACCATGTCAACTTCCAGGGGGAAGTTTGTTAGCCCTAAAATGTTTAGTATGGTTTATGAAGTATTATGCAAACGTGAGAAGAACAGTTGCTGATTTCTCGCATGCACCCCTGAACGAATATTCACCAAGCCCTGATGACAAGAAGCAGTGGTCGTTGGTGTGGTTTGACTTCTACAAAATTCCGCTGTGCACTTTGATGACAAGTAGAAGATTGTTCAAGCTACATCAATGTTTCAGAATCTGCTTAAGATAGGGATGTTGGTTTAGGGGGAAGCCGATTCAGAAACTTCGCCAAAAAGGAGTCTATGAAGAAAGCTTTTCAAGACATGCTGCATGGATTGGGGGGAAGTTAATCCAACTCATGCATACTACAATGGTTTCTGTACAAGTAAAGACACTGAAGATCCAAGCTGGAGTACAAGTTTCAAGACCTGGTGAACTCAGAAGACATCTTCAGCTTTGGAAGCGCTTTGGAAGACTTTATTTGTGTTGTATTTGTACCTGATAGGAACATTGTAAGTAATTCCGTATGTCCGCATATTGGGGGAAGATTGTTAGCCCTAAAATATGGTGACTAATCCGGAATTACATTTATCATTTATAGTCGGGTCGGGTTAGTTTAGCTAGTCGATATCGGGACTATAAATACTCCCTCCATACTTCCATGGAGGGGTAGGAGTTCACATTGTAAAGTGTGAGTGTGTGTGTGGTTCCTTTTTCTCTATTAAACCACACACATACACAAACACTCCTTCTTCTTCTTTTTTCTATCTCTTCTCTTTTCTTTCTTTTTCTCTCTAATAATATGGCTCAATTTCTTTTCCATTTTACCAAGCCTCCGGATCAGTGTTCAAAGGGTGAATCTATACTAACAATCAGGAAGAACAAGCCTTTCTAGAGGAACTTGAAAGGCTTAAGAGACAAGAAAAGGAAGCTAATGATGCAGCTGAAGCTCTAAGAAAGGAGTTTGCTCAAAATACCGAGGACTTGCTTCTTCAAGCAGGAACTGCTAGAGCTACCAGTACTAACACAGTTAATACTTGTTAGCCCACCAAATAGTACTGCCAGCATTTTTAATACTGGTGGACCATCCTACTCTGACCAAGATGATTCTTAGATACCTGCTCTTGAGGATATATATGAAAATCCAAGTCATGGGATTTTTACCAATGCATCTTATGATGATGATGGTGCAGTGGCTGACTTCACCAATTTAAAAACCATTGTGAATGTTAGTCCTATTCCCACATCAAGGATACACTCCTTTCATCCTAAAACTCAAATTCTTGGAGATCCTACCTCAGCAGTTCAGATGAGGAGCAAAGTGAACAAAAACTCTTGAGCACATGCTCTTGTGAGCTATATTTAAAATCAAAGAAGAAACAATCACAAGGATTTCCAGCACTGCTTGTTTGCTTGCTTCCTATATCAAATTGAACCCAAGAAGATATCTGAAGCCCTTGAAGATGAAAGCTGGGTTGATGCTATGCAAGAAGAGCTGCTGCAGTTCAAGATTTAGAAGGTATGGATTCTTGTAGATTTGCCTTATGGGAAGAGGGCAATTGGCACTAAATGGGTCAACAGGAACAAGAAGGATGAAAGAGGAGTTGTAGTAAGCAATAAGGCAAGATTGGTTGCCCAGGGATATAGACAAGAGGAAGGGATAGACTATGATGAGGTTTTTGCTCCTGTGGCTAGGATTGAAGCCATCAGGATCTTTTTGGCCTTTGCTTCTTATATGGGATTTATAGTTTATCAGATGGATGTGAAGAGTGTTTTTTTGTATGGCATAATTGATGAGGAGGTGTATGTGTCTCAACCTCCAGGTTTTATAGATCCTAAGTATCCTAAGAAGGTCTATAAGGTTGTAAAAGCTTTGTATAGATTACATCAAGCTCCCAGAGCTTGGTATGTTACTTTATCTGCTTTCTTGGAGAAAAGTGGATACAGAAGAGGAACCATTGACAAGACTCTTTTTATTAAGAAGAACAAGAAGGATATCATGCTGGTACAAGTATATGTAGATGATATTATTTTTGGTTCTACAAAGAAGTCTTGGTGTGAAGAGTTTGAAGCATTGATGAAGAGCAGATTTCAGATGAGTTCTATAGGAGAGCTTACCTTCTTTCTTGGATTACAGGTCAAGCAGAAATAAGATTGAATTTTCATAACTCAGGATAAATATGTTGCAGAGATCCTGAAGAAGTATGATTTTATGAGTGTGAAGACTGCTAGTACTCCTATTGAGACTCATAAGCCACTGGTTAAGGATGAGGAAGCAGCAGATGTGGATGTGCATCTTTATAGATCCATAATAGGCTCCTTAATGTATTTAACTGCTTCTAGACCAGATATTATGTTTTCCGTATGTGCTTGTAGCAGGTTCCAAGTTACTCCTAAAATTTCACATCTTCAAGCTGTGAAGAGAATCTTTAGGTATCTCAAAGGAAAACCCAAATTGGGTCTTTGGTACCCTAGAGAGTCATCTTTTGACTTGATAGCTTATTCAGACAGTGACTATGGTGGTGCAAATCTTGACAGGAAATCCATAACAGGAGGTTGTCAATTTCTTGGTCATAGGTTGATTTCATGGCAATGCAAGAAGCAAACCATTGTGGCTACTTCTACTACAGAGGCTGAGTATGTTGTTGCTGCAAATTGCTATGGACAAGTCTTGTGGATACATAACCAAATGATGGACTATGGGTTCAATTTAATGAATACGAGGATTTACATTGACAATGAGAGCACTATCTGCATTGTCAAGAACCCAGTCTTTCATTCTAAGACCAAGCATATAGAAATTAGGCACCACTTCATCAGGGATGCTTATGAGAAAAAGCTGATTCATGTACTTAAGATACACACGGATAATAATATAGCTAACCTCTTAACTAAAGCTTTTGATGTTAGCAGGTTCAACTTCTTGATTGTTAGCATTGGAATGATGAATTTGTAGCTGCATTGTTTCAGGGGAGGCAAAATGGTATAGTTTGGAGTTGTACAGTTTGTAGATGAATTTTTAGATTAGAAGATGGGTTGTGGCTGATATGATGACTTTTGAGGTTCATATGTTGCATGTTGTATTAAAGACAGAGTCAACACTGTTGGTATAATCCGTTTGTACTGCCGAGCTTAGTTAATGCTGTTGGTTATAATTTTGTATTGCTAGTACAAAAGTTCATACTGCTAGGTTCAGTTCATACTGCTGTGTACATGAGAATTCAAATTGTTGCTAGATGATTAATTTTCAAAGAGGAAATTGCTGGAAGCATGGATGTTCTTTTAGTGTTGGTTTTTATCACCGCACAACAAATGGTCATCAGTTCACCATGTCTAACAGACATCAAGAACTGGCTAGTCCAAAGCAAACGGCTCTTGGTAAAGACTTCTCAAATCCGTTGATAGTTGATAGTTTACTCAAAACTATATGGTTTATCAATGCACCATGTTATTGCAATGAAGCATTGGCTATTCCAGGGCAAACGACAACTGGTAAAGAATTCTCAAATCTGTTGATGGCTGATAGTTTGCCAAAAACTATAATCTCACCTACGTTTTTGGGATGACTTGAGGTTAAATTTGGGAAGAAATGGGTCAAAAGTAGTATTTTGGTTTGATTCATAACTTTTAACTTCTATTCATGGGTCATGCATAAATATGGATCCTCATGAATTCTCACATGTCTATCTAGTTATTTCTAGTGTGCTTGTGATGAATAGAGGCATGTTGTTGCATGATTATTGGAGAAAAGGTTAATACTGCTGGGAAAATTCTTAATACTGATGGGTTAAACTTTGTACTGTTAGTACAAATAATAGTACTGCTAGGGTACTATTTGTACTGCTGAGTTACCGTTTACATTGTTTGGTCAATAACAGATTTTCAACTCTTTGAATATTACCGTTGATGTTTTTACGCAACTAACTACGTATATAAGGTTCTTAATATTGAAAAATTGTTATCTTTACCTTATTTACAAGTTTCTTTCCTACTACAGATACAATTTCTTTGATCATTCTCTTTTCGAACCTTATATACTCTTTATAAAATCTCAATTGCTTGTACCAAACCCTAATTAACTCTAAAACGACCTCACCCCAGCACTCATACTTGTGTTTTGCCCATTCTTTCTATGCTCATGGCAAATATGGATTTCTGCGATAAGCATAACATGGTGGCTTTTCTTCAAAAGCCATCTGGAAGTGAGGAGTTCCACCAGATAGTAGATTTTCTTGCTGATAGTCATATCAGATATGCTTTAACTGCAAACTCTACTATCTATGCTTCTCTCATTGAACAGTTTTGGCAGACTGCAACTGTCAAAACAGTCAATGATGGAGAACAACAAATAACTGCTACAGTTGATGGGCATAAATTTGCTATTACTGAAGCATCTGTTAGGAGACATCTCCAATTAGCAGATGAAGAAGGTATTAGTTCTTTGCCCAACACTGAAATTTTTGAGCAACTGTCTCTAATGGGGTATCTTTCTGATAGTGACAAACTTACTTTTAAAAAGGCTAAATTCTCACCCCAATGGAGATTTTTGATCCATACCATCTTACATTGTTTAAGTCCTAAGAAAACTTCATGGGAACAATTTTCAAGTAATATAGCAACTGCAATTATTTGTTTGGCAACAAACAGGACTTTTAAGTTTTCTCAGCTAATTTTTGATGGCATGGTGAAAAATGTGCATAATAAAACCAAGTTTTTGATGTATCCACGTTTTATACAAATCTTTTTGGATAAAAAGAAAAGGTTTCTAAATGAACATAATGCAGAATATGTTGCTCCTTCCTTAACACAGAAACTTTTTAGCAACATGAAAATTGGATTTTCAGGGGTACATGTACCTCTATTTGATTCTATGCTATCTCATGACCAATCTGGTCAGGGTGAAGGACCAACGCTCCCTGTTGAGTCCCAACACACACCCACTGCTACTTCACCATCTACATCCCAACCCACTACGTCTCAGCCAACATCCCCACAAGCATAATCTTCTCATGAACCTACTACTGCACTTATCACTACCACTTCATCTCCCTATCCAGAAGACATACAAGTTCTACAAACAACATCTTATGTGCCCCATGATTCACCTATCTCAGGAGGTTACACACCTGGAAGTGTTGAGGGCAGCATGAAACTCAAAGAATTGACGGATTTGTGTACCACATTAGTCACTAGAGTCACCAGCTTGGAGACAGAACTCAAAAAGACTAAAGAGATTCATGGTAAGGCTCTTACCAAGTTGGTGAAAAAGGTCAAAAGGTTGGAAGATAAGCTCAAGTCTACCAACAAAAGGAGAAAGGCAAAGATGGTCATCTCAGATGAAGAAGAGGATTTGGTTTCAGAGGATCCTTCCAAACAGGGGAGGATGGAAGAGACAGAATATGCAGAGGAGGAGTATGCAAGAGTGGAGCATGAATATGCAGAGGAGGAGTATGCAGGAGTGGAGCATGATTTTGATCAATCTGAGCAGCAAGTTACTCCTTTAAAAGCTCCACAGGTGGAAGTACAAAGCCAAGAAACATTTGAAGCTGAATTAAGTGTTCTTAGTGCAGCAAAAATTCTTGCAGATGCATCCAAAGAAAAGGTAAAAAGGAGAAGTACTGACAGTCCACAAGTTAGTACTGCTTCAGGACTTTTTGGTACTGCTGAAGATATTCAAGATACTGATAAAGAGTTAGCCAAAAAGATTCAAGAGGAAGAGCAAACAAAAGCTTTGGAACAACAAGAACAAGAAAGAGATAATTTTAAAGCTGCATTAAAATTACAAGAACAGTTTGACCAAGAGAGAAAAGGAGCTGATGATATTGACTGGAAGAAAATTATTAAACAAGTTTAAGAGAGACAATTAGGTTCAATGATAAGATATCAAAATCTCAAGAAGAAACCAGTTACAGCAGCTCAAGCAAGGAAAAATATGATGGTATATTTGAAGAATATGGCTAACTACAAGATGAGTTATTTTAAAGGTATGAGCTATGATCAGATTAGACCAATATTTGAGAAAGAGTACAACAAGGTACAAACTTTATTCAAGAAGGATTCTGAAGTCAGTAAGCCAGAGAAAAAGAGAGTTGCAGAAGAAGCACTACTTCAAGAAAGTTTTAAGAAGTTAAGAACAGCTCAAGCTTCAGGTTCAGAGCCTTTTTAAGAACAATTAACCGAAGAACCAAAAGAGTTATCTGAAAAAGATATTAAAAAGCTTCTAGAGATAGTTCCAGTTGAAGAATTCAGAGTAGAAGCTCTGCAAACTAAGTATCCTATCATGGATTGGGAAATTCACACTAAAGATTCAAGAAAATATTGGAAGATTATCAGGGTTAGTAATATTACAGAGTCTTATCAAAGCTTTGAAGATATGCTTAAGGCATTTGATAGAAAAGACCTTGATACTTTATGAAGCTTAGTTAAAGAAAAGTTTAAATCTGCAGAACCTACTGAAGACATGCAAAGAGCTCTATGGGTTGAATTGAAAAGACTCTATGAACCAGACTAGAAGGATATACTGTGGAAGCTACAAAGATATATGCATGATCCTTTGACTTGGAGATTGTATGGATCATGTTCAGTACATCATGTATCCTCACCAAGAGGGCATGACATCTATATGCTACCAGAAAATGATTATCCTTTGACAACTAATGTTATGAGTTTGATGCTTAGCAGAAGATTGCAAGTAGAAGAAGATAGTGAGATGGCAAGAGACTTAGTCCAGAAAATCTTCATAAAAGCCAATAGATTAAGAAGATAAAGTTTTTGGAAGAATCCTCTTAGAACCAAAAAGGTTTAATTCAACAAATTTGATGATTTGAAGGTAAATCACAAGTTTAGGGGAGGATTGTTGAGAATTAAAGGGCTTCTACAAGTTCATACTGCTCAAGGACTTAGTACTGCTACTTGAAGATTTATTTGTCTGCGTGGGCCAAGATATGAAGAATAATAAACGCAAGTCAATAGTACTCTGAGACAGCTTGTAATAATAATTAGTACTGCCAGTTGTAATATTAGTACTGCTAGTTATAGTTAGTACTGCCAGTACTAAGTGATAGTTCATTAGTACTGCTAGTTAGTTAATTAGTACTGGTAGTGTATTTATTAGTACTGCTTATGAGATATGCATGAGTTATAATAGAAATAGATATGCATTATCTCTTAACACGTTTTGTAAGTCCATTAGGGTTTTCCTTGGTGTATAAAAGGAACTCTATGGTATTAGTTAGATATACGTTTTACAAATATTAGTTAGCAATCTGTAACCTAGCAGATTAATAGTAATCAAAGTTTTGTTTTATTCATTGTTCTTCTTAGCATTATAAGTTAGTTTTCGCATAACTTATATTGTTTATAGTTATTGTTTCTCTTGTAGTTAGTTTGGATTTATCCAGATTAGCTACCACCCTTAACAGGCTAGAAAGATCTATTGATTGGGATCTACAGACGGCGTCAGGTTTTGCCTTTGACGTCGTCACGAAGGCCGTCTCCAGAACATGAGCTGTCATTACACGAATTTGCACTTTATGTGCACTTTTGGTGACTACATCACGAACTTTAAACTTGAACACATATACCGGTTACGAACTTGAAACTTGTCTTTTTCATTTGTTTTTCGTCTAATCGAGCTCAAAACATATACCTATCCAACAAATGCATTCACAAATACCTAAATTAATTTAAGGCAATAAACGGTCCAAAGTGATATAAATTAAGGGCTAAATGGTCCCTAAATGAAGGCACTAACCAACCAAAGTGAATTAAATTAAGGGCTAAATGATCCTTAAAAAGGGAACCAATTGACAAGTAAAAAAAATCACATATCCTATCTCTCTTTCTGGCGACTTTTGAAACCTAAATCGTCATTGTTTACTACTCACTCGTACACGATTTTTGGACTCCTAATCTGTTTGTTGAACATTCTTGTTTATGATTAAACTTTGTCTTATCATAGACATGTTTTGTTTTAGAAGATCTTATTAGGGTTTCTTAAATCATTTTTTGGGTTTTTCATAATTTAAATTTAGCTTTTCGTTTTGTAATAATTTTTAATTACCATTCAATTGTTGAGGGTTTCTTGTTCTGATGTTTCATTTTTATTGTTGCTTGTGGGGGGGTTTTGGAATATAGGTGTCAAATTTGGGTAAACTATTGTAAGGTTGTTCATGGTGTAGCATAGAGAGGGGGTTTTCTAAGTTCGTGAGGGATGGGAAATAATCAGAAGAAAAACAGGAATACTAGGGTGAAATCAACGTCTACCAAAGTTCATAGTCGAATAATTTTAGCGATGGACGTGTAATTACTAGGCGTATACATGCTGAGATGTTAGGGAAATCTAATGAGGTTATGGTTGAAGTGTCTCCAGTTGAATCATCATCCATTAGACAAGTTATTGTACCACTAGTTATTACCCAAAAGACTATAACATATGATGCTCAGGTTACAGCGGAGTCGTGTGAGTCTAGTGGAGATGATGTACATACGAAGGTGGATCCTAGTAAGATCCCGGGTCCTACTAGTAAGTTTGATCAATGGATACATGCTAAATTTTTTGGTAATCCGACGGCTACTATTTCATGATTCTGATTGTGTGTTGAATGTGGTGCAAAGTGTGGAATCGTTGTCTACTATTGAAGTTCACGTTCGGGAGAAAACTACCACACCATCTGGTCTACATACGGAGCTGATTTTGTATGCTAAGGTGGTTGATGCATCGTCTGTTTTGAAGGTGCGTTTTTGTGTGTTAGAATCTACTATTCTTGATGGGACTGATTACATGTTGGTATACCTTCTGATTCGATGAAGGAGGACAATAATATGCTAAATAATTCACTCTAGTATTTCATTGGTAAAAGGTTAGCGTTTTATGTGGTTGAACTCTCTATATTCGTAATGCTCGGAGTAAGTATGACATCCAAAAAAGTGACAATGAATGCGAAGGGGTTCTTCTTCTTTAAGTTCTCGTCTCTTCAAAGTGTTGAAAATGTCTTGCAAATGGACCATGAATGTTTTGTGGTATACCTATTTATCTAAATAAGCGGTAACCTTCTGTTAGCCTTACCAAAGAAAACTTATCTAAGGTACCGGTGTAGGTTAAAATGCATGATCTTCTATTGGCTGTGTATACTCGGATAGTTTAAGTACTATTTGGCACACCTATGATGTTGGATTATTATATGATTGAAATTAATACGAATAAGGAGCTGCTTAAAACTTTGATAGTTGTAATGCCGACGTTTAAGGATAATGGATACATGAAAAAAACTATCTGAATCGAAAATGAATAGAAGCCTCTTAGGTGTGGTACGTGTTCTATATTTCTTCATTCATAGGATTTTTGTCCAGCGGCTACTAAAGAGGTCAACGTGTCAAATCTGACAGTTGAAGATAATGGATTTTGTGTGGTAAAGAAAGTGGAAAATGAGGGGCAACACTAGATCATTTATGAAGCCTAGGTCTCGATTTGAATTTTGTGTGATTAATAAATCTAAACAAGTTGATAAGTCATATAACAATGGTAAATTAGGAAAGAATGGGGATAATTTTACTAAGAATGTGGCTAGTACAAGTGGCACATACAAGAATGCAAAAGTGGTGAGTATGAAGACAGTTACATTGAACCCATTTGATGCTCTCAACTCGGTTAAAAATGATGATGTTTTAGGATCAAATGAGGGTAATGCGAAAATGGCTGATATTAAGACAACTAAGACTCTTAAAGAGGCACCACGTGACAACGTATTAGCTACTATTAGTTGTAAATAAACAATGTAGGAATTTGATTGTCATATGCATGGCTCATAAAATATACACAACGAAAAATAAACAACGCAAGTCATGCAGACCAAAACCTTAATAGTCAGATCTCCTATACAGTGATATAACCTAACTAACACGTATAAAGGGTGTTTAGAAGACTTACTTGTTAATCCTATTACACATAAGCTTTTTGACCTTTAACAGCTGCACGAAACGCCTTTTTTATCTTAGGTCATTTACAATACTATTTAATTTCACTATTTATTTTTTTTCTCGTACGCGTTCACTTTTAATTTTAATCGTTAAGCTAAATCGCGTAAACTGAAAATGATCATACAATGTAAACGGGCATTAAACAATTAAATGTTTACATCAAGCAAGTGTTATATGATTATTATGAGGATAATTAATAACTTTGTTCATCTTATTTATTAAGCTACCGAAAATTCTTACTATCGTATAAAAAGCAGCTTAGGCATACCCGAAAGTTCTAAAACCTAACTAACGCCTAAACGAATACCCCCGAATATACCCAGTACTCAAAATAACAAATATAACATCACATATATTTTTATAGATGCCAGAAAATTCTTAAATAAAGTGGTAAAAAATAAAGAGGTAATAAGAAAACCAAGAATTTTTCAAGTATAAATAATATCGAGATATTAAAAAAGATATTTAGTGAAATAAACTCTTACACCTTTTTATATCAACATGATTAGTTTAAACCATGAGCTAGAGTAGAAAGTAACTATGGGTAAGTTAAGGAGATATTTTTTACTATAAAATAGGCATGTATAGCATTGAGTAAAGATTTCATACTCTATACTTGAAAAATCATTTTCTTCCTCCTTTACACAACCCAAAACTCACGGCTCAATATAGCCATTTAAAACAAATCCACACTTTGATTTCTAAGATTATCAAGACATATAACATACATACTTAGGTATTTCTATAGAAGGTTTCAAGGGTTGTTTAAGCATTTGAAAGGGTTTGAGCAAGTTATTGCAAGATTAGGTTTGGAAACCTAATCTAGGGTCATAAGCTTGAAAGCTTGGATTTTTTCTAAACACCGGGTTAGCATTCATTTTACTCTATACATCATCACTAAGGTTTTCCTAACATCTTTATACTTTATTTCTTATGATTTTATGTGTACAATGTTTAAATAAAAGCCATAATCACCACTCAGGACTTTCTAATATGTAAAATGAGTTATTAATTTATGTTTATGAATTATATGCACTATATTCTTATGTCATATGGTTCCGATATATCAGGAGAAAGAAAAAATAAAAGTCTGTTAACCTATGGATAATTAAACATGTTTAAGGTCAAATAATAACGGGGTTTTATAAAGGGTTCTTAATCTTCAACATTGAAAATATGAAATAAAAGGATAAACTTGTTACAATGTATCTACAAGACTAGGGAAGATATTGGACTATATTATAAGTACCACAAGTGTCAAATGTGTTTTTAAAGAGTTTTTATAGTAAACTAACACTAAGGTTAATAATACAAAAAAGACAGGATTATTAATGAAAGATATACCCTAAAAATACATAATGGGTGATTAAAAATTCGAACTTAGACAGTAGGTAATGATAATTTTATAAAAAATAAACGTCCTGACGTCTCCTCGTGACATTCCATCATGATAAGAAAACTCGAAAAACTGTCTATAACGAAAAATTACTTTAAAAACTAGTTTTAAACGACTATAAATACTTTTATAAAACTATTTTTTATAAAAAGTTCTCATTCATATGCAGCAACTTTCATTTTTTAGGAACATCTAATATTTGCTATAACTTTTATGTACAGATCGTACACAAAGAATCGCTAAAAACGATTATAAAGAATAAACTAATATACGACATTTCGATAACTAAAGTTTATAAAAGTAATTTTATAAACTATGAACAGTAAAAGTACTATTCATCAGCGGACCCAACTTTATAAAATATAATACCTCTTTTAATAGCAAAGACATACTCGAAGGAATCACTGAAATCGGGATTAAAAACGAATAAGTTGTTATTACGATTACAAGTTTACGCCATTAAAGCCAAATAACTATTCATCGCAGAATCTTAAAAACTTAAAAATGTAAGTATTTTGAACGCTTCGTCTTACGACGAAGACGTGGGACGTAAGAAACGCGAGCAACGGGGCTCCGGCTTCAAACAACCAAATTTCGTCATTTATTTTACGAAAGTATATTTACAAACTGTAATCACTTTATAAATATAATTTGTACTATAACGATTAGTCGTGTGAATTATGCTATATAGAATATTGAGTGGTTATCAAAGTGCCCCCCCTTTTATTTTTAAATATTACTAGAGTTTCATAATTGAGGCCAACTTCGGATGGCGTAATCGACGATGTTTGTTGATTTACGATTACAAAGTATCCTAACTCCTAAACCCTCGAACTTCATGTCATGCCTCTTTAATTATGATAGCCCCGAACCTGATAGGTACGTACGTAACCAAATATAAAGATTATAATGCTTTATAAATTGAAGTAAACTTCTACTATTCGACCTTAAATTTAAATTAGTTTGCATCAAACGTGTTGCGTAACGTATTTAATCTGTGTTTATTATGGAGACAATCATACACAAGGTGAGTTCATTCCCCCATTTTTACTACTTACTTTGTTTTAACAAACTCTAGATGGTTGAATTACATTGCTTATTTTACTATTGGACACAATTTTTTTTCTAATGTGTTTCAAAAGTGTTTTAGCACGTATGCTATCCAATTACCTCCTACGCCTGAATATTATTGCCTAAGTTACCACAGTGCCAATTAAGTCCCTACCATATCAAAAACCCGTCATTGCTATTGTAGTGAGCGCGAGCGATGTGGATAGATCTATCGGGACGACAAGTCCCCACCTGAATTTTTCTTTCTTGTCACAAGTGACCATGGTGACTTTAATATTAAGAAAACTTATAGTTGTTGCAAAGCTATCTTATACATTGGTGCACAAACTAGTTAAGGCATTGGGTTCAGAGCTTAGTGCAATAATAAACGTTTTGGACTACAACATGTGTTTTAGAGTCTATTATTACATCGATCTTGTGGTCCACCAATTTACCAATAAACCTATGATTTCACTCAACCTTTGTGTTGACTTTTTAGCATGTAAATTTCAGGTCCTAGGGTATGAAGACTGAAGGGAGCCGTGGCGGATATCTATGAAGACGGATTCTGTGTTTTATCTAAATTTTATGCAACTTTTTGTCTTTCATTAAAACTTTAAGTCAATCTTTTTGAGATTTTTGTTAAATGTATGTTGGATGTTTTATAGACATCAAAAAACTTATGGGAACCTAATGTATTAACTCGATACTATTGCTAAAAATGAAATATTATCTTAAAACGTCCATTCTGGTCATTTCCTATATCTTGTTTGTTTGCGTACTTGAAGTAGCACTCCCAATGTTATATTTCCGCTGCTATACCTGATTTTGGGTTGTTACATTTAATCCGTTACCCATAAGCTCTTGAACCTTTAACACTGCATCGACACGCCTTTTTTAATCTGATACTTCACTTGAACATCTAAGGGTTATGGTGAATGATACACCACTTGGACTACATCTTGGACTACATCATGTATCCACCAGTACTTCACAAGTAGAACTAGGGCTACAAACTTATCACAAGTTAGGGGAGTGCGAAAAGCGGGCAAAACCCTAGATTCATCTTCGGGACGAATTAGGGCTCGATTAGGGTTTCGAGGAAATCCTAATCGTGTCTTAGGGCACAATTGACACAAAGGGTATGTACCCTTTGTGTTTCGTCGACTATAGTCCACTTGGGGTCGACTAAGGATATCGACCTTGATCCCTTTGGTTTGTTCTTGCCGATCGCGCGAGAGAAAGAAGAGAGAGAGGATGAGACTTTTAAGGTTATGAGGAGTGTTATAAGAATCTCTTGGGAAGACTTTGTAATTATAGGTTCCTAAGGAGGATTCTATAATATGTGTGGGACAAGTATTTGAGTTTGATAAAAAGTCAAACTCCCCCCTTTGTGGGGATCAGTCAACCAACCCAAACAAACAACCTTCAGGGTTTGTTGTTTGGTCTTTTGTCGGTTATTACCCTCTAATATTTATCTAAGATAAATATTATACTTTGGGTAATTACTGTTTAGTCCCTTAATAAAAATAACTCCATATTTTCATTTCCTCTTTCATCTCTTTTTATTTCGTACCTCGTTTCTCATTTTTGCTTGCATCGATCTATTTAGTGTGCACTGGTGTGACCCTTCACATTTATGTGAAGGCTAATTGTTAAATTCGTTGTTTGATTGCACATAACCCTTTTAAACAAGACCAGGAAAATGATTGTGTGGGTGGATGAGAAGAGCGAACTCAAAAATGAGTCTTGTTGAAAGATAAGATATGATATTATTACATGTTATAGATTTTTTATTACGGAAATCTACTTGTTCATGTGGGATTTTTAGCAAGTTAAGAATGCGTTACTTATTCTGCAAGCAACATGAAGTTACAATCATTGGTAAATTTGTTGAAACGATTCCACTAGAGCCATGTTTCGTTGATTCAATTATCGACAAAAACTTAGTAGGCATGGATCAACGAATAGAAGAAACAGAATCATCTATAAGAATTGAATGAAATGTTGTTTACATTATATGGATCAAGGGAATTAGAGTCGGTGGGAAGACAGCTTTAGCTAAAGCTATATCTGATAAACTAAAAAAATATTTTGATGATGCAAGTTGTGTTGATAAAGTCAGTGTACAAAGACGTCCGGTTTGCAGTTATTGCAGAAAAAAAATACTTTCTGACCTATTATATAACCGAGGCACCCTTGTAGGTAGCGTTCATGACAGAATAGCCCCCATGAAAAGAGATAGCCTAGTAGTACGGTGATGCGTCAGGTTTTAACACACTAAGTTGTACAACCCTCATATGTAATGTACCTAATCGTTGTAGTGTAGTATAGGTAAGTCTGGCGGGTTGAACGTTTTCTAGGGGAATAGTAAGGTATGTTCAAAGTGTATGTCGTCTAAATCTAAAAATCGATGAATGAATATTTTTGGTCCTTTGTATATAATGAAAGCAAGTATAGTAATTAGGGTTTTGAGGTGGTTTTGATTTTAACTACTAATTATCCTAAATGCATAAAATATAGTGACAAGAAGAGTAAATGGTTAGACTCTTATATGAAAAAGTATCTACTTAGGCTCCATTAATCCTTATTTGTAATCTATCTAACTCGTTGAATTGTCATGTCCTTGCTAATGTAATGCGGAGTATTCTTTATTACCAATTGTGGTTTGGTTAGTCTCACATCTATGTACTAACTTAAGTGAATGACGCCTATGAGATTGCCGAAAAATCACTCTAGCACACGTAATAAATACCCATACTAATTAATTAACCTAAGACATAAACATTAATTAGCCATGTTTTAATTGGCGTTCAAGCTAAGACGGTCCCTAGCTAGTTTACAACTATCTAACACTCACATTCATCGCAAGAGACAACAAATTAAGAAAATATACAAGTTTGTTTCATGCAATTCCTAAGTAAATACTAGCTAATTTAGCTTAGTAATGGAGAAACAAGAAATCTACATAATTAAGCAACTAAGGGTAAACATAATTTTATGATTAATTGAACAATTTCTCTTAAATACATAGTGTTTCTCCAGCCATCTCAAACGTGCCACGCGAATTATGAAGAACAATGCAAAGTATTTATATAAAACACGGTGTGACGACGTCGGGTTATGCTTGTGACGTCGTCACCTCACCATCAATCCAAGGGTTTCTTCTTCCACCACCATAGTGTGACATAGTCGCTCTATAGGTTGAAACGGTTTCAACCTATAGGTTGAAACGGTTTCACTAGAGCTACGTTCCGTTGATTCAATTGTTGGAGAAATGTTTACAGGCATGGATAACTGAATATGCAAAACAGAATCATCTATAGGAACTGACTTAGATGATGTTCGCATGATAAGGATCAAGGGGATCGAAAGTGGTGGGTAGACAACTTTAGCTAAAACTATATTTGATAAACTAAAAAAATTTGATGGTGCAAGTTTTGTTGATAAAGTCAGTGTAGTATCAAAAACCTCCGGTTTGCAGTTATTGTAAAAAACAAATACTTTCTGACGTATTATACAACCGAGGCATCCTTGTAGGTGGCGTTCATGACGGAAAAGCCACCATGAAAAGAAGACCGCCTGGTAGAAAGTTACTTGTCGTTCTAGATGATATAGATCATCTAAACCAGCTTGAGGCATTGGCTGGTGCATGTAATTAGTTTAAGTCAGGAAGTCGAATTATAATCACTACAAGAGATGAAGAAGTGCTTGTAACACACGGGGTGAAGTTGATTCATAATATTAGTTTACAAACCGCTGAGGAAGTAATGCGTCTCTTTAGTAAGTATGCATGTGGGAGAGATATTCCAGTTCAAGGTTATAAAGAGTTGTCTCTTAAAGTTGTACGCTATATGTTATTGGTTTTCCCTTAACCATCAAAGTTTTGGGCTCTTTTCAATGTGGTAAAAACATAAGTCTGTGGAAAGTGTTCAAGAAAGACCAAACAATTCCAGAAAAGGAAACTCTTAAAATATTGGAACTCAGCTATATTGCCCTGGAGGATGATTACAAGGAAATATTCCTAGATGTCGTGCGCTTATTGCAGTAGTGGGGTTAGGTCGAAGCAGTCATTATGCTTGAAAGTTGCAGGTTTCACGAAATGGTTTAAGAGTTCTTGAACAAAAATCTCTTATAACTATTCGCTACGATGCAATGCTGAAAATACACGACCTTACAAGAGAAATGGGCAACAATGTTGTTCGTCGTTTGAATCCGGATTAGCCTTGGGGACATAGCCGATTGTGGATTCATGAAGAAGTTGAGGAAATATTGGCTAATGACTTGGTAAGAATCAATTTTACTTGTAAGATAATTAAAACATTGATTACTAGTGCATTATTCTTACATAACAGGGTATCAAAGACATAAAATGTATAAAAGTGTTTGGAATGCAAGTCAGTCATGAAATTGTTATGAAAGGTCTTAGAAACATTAAGAGACTTAGATATCTTTCGGTGGACTCTATTTTAGACGATTATTATTCTTTTGGTGATGTAAAGATTGATGAAGTTAGTCAATATTTTCCTAATGCTTTGCGGTATCTTTTTTGGGACTAATACCCTTTAGAGTCTTTGCCTAAAACATTTCAAGCAAATAATGTTGTTACGCTTGTGATGCACGAAAGTAAGATCACAGAAATTTGGGAAGGAGGAGAAAGAAAGGTAGAACATTTAGTGATTGGTTAATTTTCACAATCCATTATAATATTATAGATCTATTGGTTTGTTATCTTACCAATATTTTTTTTCTTTATTACTATCGGTTCTTGACAAGCTCAAATTCCTTAACATGAGTGATTCAAAGTTGAAGACCCTCAACCTTGCCCTGATCTTTGAATCTCGAGATGTTACATCTTCAAGGATGTGAAGAATTGGTAGAACTACATGCGCCTAATAGATGTCTACAAAAGCTTATATTTTTAGACTTAGGTGGTAGTTCAAGATTCTTATCTGTTTTGTTTATGAGACGGTTGGAATCACTTGAGGTTCCCTCTTTACTTAAGTTGCATCTGGGGAGTCCCAATCAGGGTTCAAAGTTCTCTCGTCTTATGCATTACACTTGTTTGAGGAGTCTCGTGAGGAAGTTGAAAGATAATAGAAATTGATAAAAAAAAATTAACTGCACGACTCCCTAAACCCTTTGGCAAAATTGGCGATTCATCCCTAAACCGACTATCAATACCAATCGTGCATAACTTTTGTCATTAATGATCATTGTTTGATAATTGATGATCGGTTAGGCTTGATTTATTTGACTAGTCAATTCTTTCTATCATTATTAATCTCAAGTTATCCATTAGCCTCTCTTTAATCGTTTGGTTTTTGGATCTACTTATTTGTTCATCGATCTTTACCTTTGCTATTTATTATTGTAAATTACATGCGTATGCTTCTTGGCTACTTGCGAATCTTTGGCTCTCTTGACCGAAAACCTATCCTAGGGTTTTAATCCTAATCCAATTCGCAAGCTTGGTTTGTGGAGTTGGGCGTGCGTGCTGCTGGTAGTGTAAGGTTGAGGTGGAATGGAGCGTGGATTCTTGAGCCAAAAAGGTAGTGGGGTGGGGAGAGGTGTTAAGGAAAAGAATCTCAATAGGAATAAGACGAATAACGCTTTAGGTATTGGTGTGTCTACGGAATCATATTATACTATGAATGAAGATACTTCAGTTGGTGTTGCCTTTGCTGTAAAGGAGGGTGTAACACCACCTGTGGCCGACAAGACGGTGGAGATGGAAAAGATAAGCTCTTTGAAAGATACTACCGTTCTGGGATCTTTTCCACCATTATCTACACCAGGTACTACTACGGCTGGTAATGCTCTTGGTAAGTCTTCGTATGCTAACATTATTGGTAAACCAAGTGGGAAGAAACTAAATTTTTGTACTTTGTTTACATCGGGAGGTAATGGGATTGATGTGGTTGTCCCTGTGGAGTCTATTCGAGCTATAAATGAACGATTTGCTAATACAGCATGTTGTTTTTTCTTGGGAAGATGGTGGCATACCCTGTTGTTGCTAACTATATTAGGAACACTTAGTGTAAATATAGGCTTGTTCGTTCTATGTTCAACTCATCTACTGGATTATTCTCCTTTCAATTTAGTTTCATGGATGGATTAGATGCTATGCTTGAGAATGGTTCATGGTTTATCCAGAATAACCCGCTTATCCTGAAGAAATGGCATCCGAATGAGAACCTAATGAAAGAAGATATTAGTATTGTTCCACTTTGGGTTAAACTACATGGTGTACCTGGTACGGCCTTCAGCGAGGATGGCTTGAGTGCCATTGCTACTAAACTGGGTACTCCTCTAATGCTTGACTCTTATACATCTGATATGTGCATGCAATCTTGGGGTAGGTCAGGCTATGCTAGAGCTATGATTGAGCTTCGAGCTGATGTGAAGTTGAAAGATAACATTGTCGTGGCTATGCCTAAACTTACTAGGGAGGGCCATTACATATGTAATGTCCGTATAGAGTATGAGTGGAAACCTCCTAGGTGTGCGTCTTGTAAGGTTTTTGGACATATGCATGAGGAATGTTTGAAGAATACAGGTGTCGGTGAGAAGAAGACTCTAAAGAAGCCTAGTCAAACTTTTCGAGGTGTTCCGGTTGGTCCGAAAATGGGTTTTAAACCTCAGGATGAATATAGACATGTTCCTAAAAAGCCTACTGCTAGCTCTAGCGGTAATAAGAAGAAAGGTGTGGTACCTACTATTGATGTTAGTAATTCTAATCCATTTGAAGTTCTTAATTCGGTCGATAATGATGTGGAGTTAGGTACCAATAGGGGGACTACAAGTTTGGTAAATAATGAGGCTACTTCAAGTGGATCTTCTTTTATGAATGTCGATAATAGTAGTACTGGGACTACTCCTATTATTGATAAAATCAGGGAGTTTGAGAAATTACTTACTAGTGGGAAAGCTACTCTTGTGGATGAATCTGATAATCCTTTAAAGAAGGTAGAGTATCCGGATGATTATGATAGTGAAGATGAGGTTGCATCAGTTGATAATGATATGTCTCGTTCTATGGATTCGGAAAGGGTAGGTTTTGGCACTCAAAGTTTGCTGGAACAATGGAGGGATTCGTATGGTAATTGTGACTATGATGAAGACCCATACGATGATGATATGTACGAAGATCAGGATATTTCTCAAGAGCTTCAACCTATATGCGATAATCTGGATATCCGAGTTCGAGGTCGCAAGAAGAAATAAATTTATGTTTCTTTTGTTTTGTCATTTTGTGTATCTTCCTTTTAGGAAGTAGCTTTGCCCATGTAACGGGCGGTGATGTGGGACTCACCCTCATCCCTTGTACTGAAATATTTTTTTGGCTTAATAAATTTTACCGGGGAAACCCTTACCAAAAAAAATAATAGAAATTGATATTGATTGGATTGTTCATTACATAAGAAAGCATGTCTATTTATAATAGAACATAGCTTTGGGAATAAGCTACTAAACCCTAGATCTAATGGACCTCAAGCCCACAATGGCTTGGGCCAATAATTTATGCGTCTAACACTCCTCCGCAATTTGAAAGGGGTCTTCGATACGGACAAACTGGATGAATGTTGAAGTCGATTCTTCTTCTCTTTTTCTTCTTTATTGCTCGTTTGCACGGATATTGACTTGTATTTGACGACATAATTATATATATTGCTTCGCGGTTTCCTCCATGTTTTATGACATTTGCTATTTTTTTACGTCATGGCTTATTTTGCTTTTAGGAGGGAGCGGCAATTTGGTGGACAACTTTTGTTGTCAACGACAACGATCTTCGACAACGAAAACAATCCGATGAGAAAAAAAAGGGTTGATCGAGGCAACTCAACATTTTTTTTGTGTTTTGACGGCTAGGGTTTAGGTTTTATGCATTGAATACGAAAAATAAAATCCGAATTAACAAAAAAACAATAAAGCGAAAATAACCGGATCCCTCCGGATCACCAGAAAATAACCGATGACCGGAGGATAGCAAAAAATTTTGGTGGATCTAACTTAAAGCTCGGATACCATGAAAGATAATAGAAATTGATATTGATTGGATTGTTCATTACATAAGAAAGCATGTCTATTTATAATAGAACATAGCTTTAGAAATAAACTACTAAACACTAGATCTAATGGACCTCAAGCCCATAATAACTTGGGCCAATAATTTATGCGTCTAATAGAAGTATGTCAAGAATTTGAAGTCCATAAGAACAAGATTGAGGTAATTTGTTACTATAAGGAACTCACCTCATAAGTTGGAAAGCTTTACAACTTGCTTTCTCTACAAATCCAATCATGCGAAAATCTTTTTTCACAAAATACTTACACTTTAAATTTTTTGAGAAAGATTAAACTAGAGAGGAGTATTACCGAGGTGCCCGAGGACATTGGCCATTTAAATAGTTTAGAGGATCTAAGTTTGTCGTTTACACTCGTTAGACATCTTCCGGATAGTATTTGTATCTCAAAAAATCTTAGATCTATTGAGCTTGTATGTTGTCATCAACTAGATAGAGTACCACAAGACCTTGGTCATATAGAATGTTTAAAGAAACCCCGTCTCTTTGGAGACAGAGGACAAGAGTTCGATCCTCACTCCTTGCAAGGTCGGAGGTCCTTTAGAAGCAATCTCTCTATCTTTAGGTAAGGGTAAGGTTGTCTATATGACTATATCTCACCTTCTCCATTATCCCGTGAAAGACGAGATTGAATATTGTTGATTTTTAAGTTTGTTCCATAAAAATATTAAACATCTTTCCGATAGCATTTATGAGAAAATATCTATAAAGAACAATGTTCAATTAAAGAACAAATCCTTCAATCTCATCCATCCATTTTATTTCCATCTAACGGCTTATATTAAATCCTATGTTTATTTAATTAAATAACCCACTTTCATCCTATTTTTTAAAATTAACATATCTCTCAAACCGTTAATCGTTACGCAAATTTAATTATACCATCGCGAAGATAATTAAATTATATTTCTATAGACGGGCACTTTTATATACTTTCGACGAATTATTTTTTAAATTTTCGCTCAGAAAAAATCACACGTGATTCGAAAAATCTCACGTGATTCGAAAAATCTCACGTGATTCAAAAAATCACACGTGATTCATTACTTGAAAAATCACACGTAAATTTGTAAATTCACATGTGATTTATGAATTTATGAAATCACACGTGATTTATTACTTTAAAAATCATAAGTAAATTTGTGAAATCATATGCGATTTATGAAATAGCACGTGATTTTTAAAAATAACAAATCACCAGTGATTTTACAAATCACGGGTAATTTTTCTTCGCGAAAATTTTAACACTAAAAAATCGTCAAAAGTATATGAAATCGATTTTTTTTAGTTACGTCTGAAAAAATCACATGTGATTTGTACCACAAATCACATGTGATTTTATGAAATCACATGTGGTTTTTTCAGACGTGACTGAAAAAAAAATTCGAAAAAAGTTCGTCGAAAGTATATAAAAGTGCCCCTCTATAGAAAGATGATTTAATTCTCGTCGCGATGGTGTATTTTTTGTCGTTTGACGATTTACCGTTTGCAAGATATTTAATTTTTAAAAAAGAGGTGGAAAGTGAGGTTTTTTATTATTTGATGAAAAATGGATGGCTAGGATGTATTTTTTTATTCTTTGATATGACATTATTCTTTAATGATCTCACCTCATAAATGTATATATTTAAAATGTGTTTGATATTGCGCATGTTTCATTACTAGCAACTATTTATTCTGAAATTGCTTATATTAATGTGGTTCAATTTTTCGTCTAAGTTCGTATTAACCAAGGAAATATAATTTTTGACATCTCATTAAAATACCTGTGAATTTCACGGGTCTTTTAGCTAGTCCTTTTATAGAAGAATGATTGCTTACATGTTAGCCTTCTAGGGCGATGTGGGGTATAAGACAAATATAAACGTAAACTACGAAACACGACATATGGTGAAGGCAGAACTGCAAATGTTAAGGAGGGTCTTACTGACCGCGTGTCATATTCTGAATAGTTAGTCAATTGTTGTGGGGCCTGATACTCAATGACTGCTAACCATTAAAAAAATAACACATAATTTTTGAGACCCTCTTTAACGTGTGCCAATGGGGGTATAGGTTTGAAAAACCCTTAATATTTGAATTAGATAGTATGATTATTGCATTTCATGTTGATCCTCCATACATGGTAATGACTAATGACGGGTTAGGATACTATTAAAAGGATTTTACTTTTACAAAGACCGGAAATTAACGAGGGGCGATATTTGTAAATGAAGAACAGCACCTTCAAATAGTCGCAGAATGATCATCCTTTATTATCAATTTCTTTCGAAATTTTGCAAAACTATTTCTTTTATGAAATGGGCTCTTTTATTTTGACCATTTACCTTCCGGTAATGTCGTCAAAGTAATACAAATATAGTTAGAACAAATGCTTTGTAACTAAAACAATCACTACAACAAATTTGTCATTTATTCACACTTTTTTCTTCACATTTTATAAATCGTGAACATTTTTTTCTCAAATATCCACGCTTATAAGTGTGTTAAAATTCTTCGCATTTATTAGTGTGATATAATAAAAAACTTCACATATAAAAGTTCATACTTAAAAATGCAAAGTAATTTAGTTATTGTTTTTTTCACACTCTAAAGTGTGAAGATGTTCAAAAAACTTCACTCTTAAATGTGAACAAAGTAGTAGTAATTCTTTTTTATTTTAGTGTCTTCAATCATTACATCCTATCATTTCACTATTATATTTTATTTCCCCCAAATATCACAACCATTAATACCGATCATCGCCATCGCACCACCATCACCATGACACCGCTACCGCTCGCACCGCCAGCACAACACCATCGCACCATCGCCACCATAACACCTCAATCAGACCGCCTTCTCGATCGTAATCATCAATAATAAACATTCCTCCGGTCCGGTCCGATTTCAGGTATTTCCGGCGGTTTTATTAACATTTGTGTAACAGTCTGATGACGGTATTAATCGATCGAATTATGACGGTTTTCTTCTTATTTAGTGCAAGGAACGAGTTTTCGCAATTGCACTTTATCGCTTCTTAATGATCATTGATTACACATATTTACACTTAAATTTATGGTATAAAATGTATTGTATTCATATAGAAATAGTGTTATACATTGCAGAATACAATATCAGTCATGCTCACATTTTAAGATGAATAGATGCACACCAAGTGTTTGATGAATTGCCTGATCAAAATATATTCTTTTATTCATCCTGATTGTGTTATGTTTAGTAACCAATATAAGCAGCGTCTCAACCCTTGGTTTGAGGTGCTCTATTTTGGCTCAATTTTATTGACATAATGTTGCTCGTTTCATACCTCAGGCGTGGTAGAAACATTGGTGAGTGACTAATTGGACTTGTGACCTGATCCGATTCCCAAGTTGCTTAAGGTTAAGGTTCGTACTTCGTAGTATATAGATCCAGCATTATAAACGTCTAAGTTATTTTCTTACTCTACAAAAACTATTCATATATGCGTTTATAACTCCATTTCAGCTTGATGATTTTATTGATCTTGGGATTCCAATGGGCTGCGATAAACATGTCTTTCGAACCACGTCATTGACAAAGAAAAAATATATTTAAGTCGTTGATTGTCTAAAGGATCAATTGTAGTCATTTCAATTTGCATATGGTAATTGGCTACTTTGACTGACAAAGTCGATAAGGGAACATGACATCTGAAGTGCTGACATTGGTTCTTTGGTTAGTAGGCTGTTGGCGACTCGAGCTTAGCTCGAAAAAAAAGTAAATTAGATTGGATTCAACTTGCGTGATAGCTAGTTAGTTATATATTGTTCCTAACAAGTATACGTCCTAATTGGTATCTTGTGTAATTGGTGTATGCGCTAGAATATTGTATATAACTTTTACGTCCATGTCATTTGATAATCTCACAGAAATAGCTAATCGAGGTCAGTCCTATAAACTAGCCACTTAAGTGCTCTCATCTTTTCAAATAACTCAAGCTCGAGTCGGAAAAATTAATGAAATATGTGAGCTAGATCCATCTCCAAGTGTCCTGCTCTTTAACTCGGGTTATTAACACCCTTACTAGTTTCCAAGATTTACAATAAACTATTTTCACTGTCCCAATGCTTTAGACATCGAAACTAGTGCTTGCATTAAGCGTTCACCTTGTTATGCTTATATACACATCTAACGTATCTCTCATCTTCTATATAGATTTGCATAACGTATCAGTGCTTTTGTCTAACATGCATATATTACTTCTGGCCTCACCAAACTGACGTGTTAGGATTTAGGAACATGAATGGATGCAATACGGTTCTGTTAGTTGATTAGATGTTGGTTTCTGTTGGTTTATTAGATGTTACTCAGGTTCTTCCTTGATACATGATCTGCTTTAGGATTAAAGTAAAAAACGATTACTTTTTCTGTGACAAGGAAGCACATATCCAAAACAAAATGATCAGGAACCCCAAAAAAGACTAATTAATGTCTATGTTGCTATTAGTACTAGGCTCAGCTTTACTTACTCTATTTCTCCATATCAGTTTTGGAAATGTTGTTTTGGAAATGTTGTCTGTTCATTATCATGTTCACAATTAAAATGAGTTTAGCTGAAAAGATTATACCTATCTTCAGGTGATACCTCTACACCTCCCCCTGGTGATACACGCACAGAACGGAATGTACAAATAGATGGGTCCAGTGACCAGATTGAGTAGATAATTTGTAAACTTAGATCACTCAAACATACGCTTAAAAAGTGACTTGTTTTATAGGATAAAACTCATGCTGGTATCTACCACATCTGTACACGTTTACTTGTCTTCTGCCATGTTGCTATGTTTATTATTAAGTAGATAATTTTGTTTGAATGCAGTAGTTAAAACTTATTACCTCCTGTCCTCGTGACAGTTAACTTACAATCAAACTTGCTTTCTGAAGATATCATCTCAAAGAAACTTTATAGTTCTTATGTTGTCGCATCAGGTGAATCTTTGTCTATGCTTAGGATTGTGAGTTTTGAGTTGTGATTAACATTGAAACACAACCTATCTATTTATAATGAAATAAAATAGCACAAAGACTGTGAAATATAATATGTGGGTGCTGGACAAGATCCAAAAGAAAATCTTTGGAGAATAACAGCATGTGGGAATAAGCAAGTGGTATGGTGGACAAGAAAAAAAAATGCTATAAAAGAAAAGCATGTTGAGATAAGCATGTGGGTGGGTGACATGACAAAAGAAAATCTATAAAGATAAGATAAGCAGCTATGGGTACAAGATAGAGATAAGCATTGGTACAAGATTCGTCAAAAAGAGTATGACGACATGGGAAGAAATGATTAATACATCCTTTTACCAAAAAACGTACTTATAAAACAGAAAAACGCTCTTTTGAGGCCCGAAACGACCCCGAAAGGCCAAAAAGTGACACAGCTCACAATTGGTGAGCCTTGCCCGTTGGGTCATTTCCGAGTGACCATGCCAATTTCAGTCAAATCCGACACAGAAATTTGTTTTGCCGCAATATAAATTTTGTTGCCGCAAAATGAATTATTGCGAAAATATATTTCTTGCCGGAAAGTTCACTGTTGACCGCATCTCTATGAAAACGCTCATTCACGGACCTTCTCATAATAAGAAAAGTAAAAATCGAAAAAAAAGGGTCAGGGTTGAAACCGGTTTTCCAAACCGTTCGAAAACCCGGTATACAAACCGGTGGAAGCTTGAAAAACCTAAACCGGTTCCAAACCGCCGGTTTGACCACAAACCGAAACCGGTTTGGTCAAAACCGGTGTTGACCGGTTCGGTTTTCCGGTTTCAAACCGGTGCCAGTTTGAAAAACCGGTTTTTTTGTGCACCTCTACTTGGTCTCATAATCGTTCACACAGTTATTTCCCATCTGTTGAAAAATGTCGTATTAACTAGTAAAGATGCAAAAAGAAACAAAGATTTCAAATTAAATGAACAAAACGTTGGGGGAAATAGTTATAGTATTCAATTCACTTTTCCAAAATAAAAATAGTTATATAACAATATTAACAATGGGAAATTAGAAAAGGAAAACATTTGAGCAATTTTTTCACACTAATTTTGTTTTCAGTGATACTATCTATTTTAGAACTTTTAGTTCAGTTATCCTTGCGTGCATAGTGGATCAAAGGGAACCCCTTTTTATTGAGTTGGGATCTGCACAAAATGTGAACCACAGGATGCTAATGCTCTCCCAAAAATCCCTTTTTGTCTAGGTGTTGCTTTACACATTCGCAATGCATTTAGTGTCGAAATTACTACAACACTTATGAACTTTCTGATTGGAAACAACATTAGTGGATGGGGAATTACAGCCCATGTCCGAGCAGGAGGTAAATCGTAGATTTTACGCACACTTTTCAGAATACTAAAGATTTTATCCAACTCATTGTCCCGCCGTTCATTAGGAACCTGTATATAAATACATCCCCCACACAAAAATTCAAGAGAGAAAAAAGAGATAGAGAAAACAACAATTTCGAAATAAGAAGCCAATGCAAGGATGTGTAAAGATAGAATACAACACAAAACATGATTTAAACTTTTTTCATTAAGGCGTCCAAATTTTAAACTTTTTTCATTAAGGCCGCCCGTTCATAATAAATTACCTAAAGGCTGTTCAAGTATAGATATCTCTTCATTTTTCCAAATCTGGCCAAATGAAGAAACTATTGACTAAAGTACCCTCACAATTCTTAAAAGACGAAAATACCCTAGAATTGATATATAATCAAAAACAGCTAGGGTTTTTAGTGTGTATACATGTGCCTCTTCTTCACTCTGAACATACAAAGAAGTCAATTCAACTATAACTCGTGAGTCGTGACTACGAGCTGCATTTCTTTTTTTGTCTAGTGGGTTCTTTTGTTGACTTTATGTTGGTTCGAACACAATGAAATTATAACACATGAGTGTGATCTTTATTTCTGCAAAATAAAGCGATCATGTTTACGCAATGCCTAAAAATTTGCATACATCTTTTGGTTTCTTCTTCATTACAGTTACATATGAACATCAAATCTTTAACTTGGGAATATTACTTTATATTGAGTATATCTGTTAGTAAAAATGACTATTAAAGGTATATGGACCATAAAGTTACACACACTATGGCTAATTCTGTTATAAAAAATAATCTCTGTTCTGTAAATACATTAATTTATGCATTATGTAGCTATGTAACTAATATGAGGGTCATATATGTAGCCACGAAATTCAATAGGATGTTCTTAAACAACAGTAGCAATCATGCATCTATTTTGTTTCTGGAGATGATATAACGTAAATTCGGATACTTCAGATTGTTATTTTATATAGTTATTGCTTAAAAGAGTACACTAGGTATTACATATTTATAATATAATTTTTTTTATTTTGATTTTTTAAACAAAGGGTAGTTTTGTCAATTTACAATATTCCGGTGAGGTTTTCGCCGGATTCAGCATGAGAGAGAAGGGAGATATAGTTGGACGGCCTATAAATAAAATTTTAAAGATGAGTGGCCTTAGTGAAAGAAGTTTTGAACTTGGGCGGCCTTTATGTACAAAATCCTTTTTTTCATATAAAGTAATTGGAAACAGAAGATTAGTTGTACTATTTCAAAAAGGCAGAGATGTGTTTTTAGCGTGTGAAGCTGTCCTAATGACATGCTAGTTAAGAAATCTCGTCATGTCCTGTTAAACTTACATTGTAACAATTCTTATGGGGTGTTTGGAATTGCGTATTTCAGAAACTACTTTCGGCCAAATTACTAAGCAATTAGCATAAGCCATGTGTTTTACTAAATATAACAACAAAAAACAATCTTTACATCAAGTGAAACATACCACTGGTATTAAGAACCTGGTGTCATGAAGAATCGGACCAGGACGATCAAAATAATACAACACTTCGAGCTGCCAAACCATGTATACATCATGCTCCAGTAAGTGCTACCACATATTCCCCTAAATATTCCAATATATCATCAAGTTAAATTTAAAAAAAAGCATATCCAACAAAAGTTATATATTTACGATTCTTTACAACAAACTTCTAAGAGTCATACATGAAGCACTAAGGCTACTCACTGTTCCAACCGAATACGCTCCAATTTTAATCAATAATATTAAGTTGAAATACTATAAAGTACAGATAAAACCAATAAAAAACAACATTTGACCAAATCAAATACCGAAAAAGGCATCAAAAACCGCACCGTTCAGTTACGCGAGTTGCCCAACCTCCTAACAAAAGCATGTAAACAATACTGCACATTTGCTCGTGTCGTCTAAAGCGCACACACGATTTCAAAAGTGCCACATACGTGCCTGCAATATATGATATGAAAATTAAAAGTTCATCAATACATGGACACAAATTAAAACATCCTTACTCTATTTAACTGATGAGAAAATAAATTGAATTTAAGTAAAGGCAAACCTTTCGATTGTGATGAACCGAGACAATCCATTTTCGGTCACTAACACTCTGTTCACGAAATCTATGTCATTGTGATAAAGAAACATAAGTGCCAAGTATTTGCATAATTTTTATTTTATAGTATAGGATCAAATATCATACCTTTTCGAAGCCACCTCATGGCGTAACCTCTAAAAATAGACAGTGTACTCTTATGCAACTTGAATTTTCCATTTCAAAATGACGTTGTATCCAACTGTGGAAAAGGGTATGTATAACATTAACAAATCAGGCTCAGATCTACGAATACAGTAGCATCACCAGACACCTGCCATGGCTGCTATTACCCATAAATTCTAGCCTAAAACACGATCCGGAGGTCGGGGAGGATAAAAGAAATAAAAAGCCATATTATTAGAGAGAGAAAGGGAAGAGGGTGTGTTTCTAGAGAGAGAAAGAAACACACACTTATGAGATACAAATGATTATCCTCACCCCTCCATGGAAGTATGGAGGGGGTATTTATAGGCGTGTGACACTATAACTATCCTAACCTGACATTATTAGTCCCTACGTGTCACGCCTTACAATATCTAATGTAATTCCGTATAAGTCGACATATTTTTAGGCTACCAATCTTCCCCCAATATGTGGACATACATAATTAATTACAATGTTCCTATCAAATACAAATACAAACAAAATAAAGACTTCCAAAGTGCTTCCAACGCTGAAGATGACATCTTTGTCTTCTAGTCTTGATACTTATTCTGAAACCATTGTAGTATGCATGAGTTGGATTAACTTCCCCCCAATTCATGCAGCATGTCTTGAAAAGCTTTCTTCATAGACTTCTTTTTGACGAAGTTTCTGAATCAGCTTCCCCCCAAACCAACATCCGTATCTTAAGCAGATTCTGAAACTTTGATGTAGTTCGAACGATCTTCTAACATTGACATTTAAAGTGCATAGCGGAATTTTGTAGAAGAATCATCAAATACCTGAGGTACACACTTTATCCCTTTTAACATAGTTGAAATCGTAGCACCAAAATCAATTAAGACCCGGAAATGCACTTTTCTTCCTCCAGGATAGTGCTGATGTGAATTGCTACACCAAAGTCAACTAAGTCTCGAGTGTGAGTAATTTATCCCTTTAAGGAATCATCCTTCACATGTGTACATCTTACATCAACTAATATTGCTTCTATACTGTATCAATGCATTTGGTCTTGGTGAATATCCGTTTAGGGGTACATGCGAGAAATCGGCAACAAATCTTCTCACACTTGTAGAATACTTCACAAACCATACTAAGTAAAGTAGTATATACTACTTCCCCTTGGAATTTGACTTGATTACATGAAAGTATCGAAGTACACATATTCCCCATGATGGTTTTGAACTCTCGAAAACATCATTAACGTGTACGTACATATACTCGAGAGGTTCTTGTCTTAAGAAAACATCTTGAAAAGTTATGAATGACATTGAAGAACTTTGAAAGATTTTACTTAGACTGTGAAGTATCATTGACGTTCTATAGCTTCAAATATCCCGTAAAAAGTGATGATTACATCTCAACCTTTAAATTCTCTGGCTAACTTACCAACCTCATATTCCGTCGGCTATTGCTGTGACCACATGGTAAGGTAAACCCGATATACCAAACTTGAAAATGAAGTAAGACTCCACAAATTTGTTACTTAAGCTTGCACTGTTGTTGATTGAAGAACGGCGCAAAAGAAAGCATCTAAGTACTCTACACTCCTATCACAAAGTATATGAAAAGTACAACACCTCTTGAAATTATCCACATCTGCATCTGCGTGTGACACTGAGTACTATAATGTAACTCCTTTAAGTGATAGTTATCCAGGTCTTCAACCAACCACCCCTTGACTGCTAGAAACTAGATACTCCAAGTCTCAATCACAACTGTATACGTTCAAGCAAGTCATCCATCAATAGAGGGGGTTTAGGGAAAAAGGGTAGAAAGTAAAAGGAAGTCTCAATGATGAAATAAGTAGACGCCTTCGTGAAACCCACTTCAATCTCAAATAAGGGATACCAAATACACTTCGTGATCACTTGACATTAAAATCCAAATTCCATAGCCGTTTTGACGTTTTAATGAATCTTTAATGATCGTTTTAGCATTAAGTGTTGTGTTTGCTTTGGTGTTGTGGAAGGTGCTTAAGTTTGGTTTTTGGCGAAAATAGGTGAAAGTGGCCTTTACCGAAAATGCTCTATAGAATTTGGTTAATGAGAGAACCAAAATTCAAATTTCAGTTTAATTACCAAAATTGGCATAAATAGTGTATAAATCGCCTAGAGCACATGGTATTTGTTGGAATTCTAGATTTGATGAGACGAAATAAATAAAAGAATGAAACAAAAGGACTAAAAACGTCTTTAAAGAATTTTACAAACTGGTGGAGAATATGTAGATTCTGGAAGATCTCTTTAAGAAGATAAAAATAACAGAGGATATTCCTTATTATTTAAAAGATTTACTTGTCTAATATTTATCTTCCTTTGTAAGTCTTGATCTCTCCCTATATAAAGAGATCATAGACACATAGTTTTAGGTATCCAGAAAAGTGTATGTGTGTAAGCTGGATCAATGTAGACATCTAGTATAGTGGTGGTGTAGCCCCAAGGATCTTTGATCCCTGTTAGATTGTAACCATTCTAGAATTGATCATCTAGAATTGGGGCTTGGTTTAAGGGGAAGGTAAAGTTTTAGTTTAAATGTTCTTAAACGTTTAAAAGGCTCGTTTTTGGATTATATAATTGTTTTAATTGGATACAGAAAGAAGGGAGATTATTTATCATCAATTATTGAAGTAAAGTGGAGTTGTTTCACAGGTTTGTGTTCTTATCATATCTCAAATGGCTTACAACATTTGGAGGTAACTTGTTCGTGCTTAGAAACGATGTGACGAAGACTTGACAAATCTAGCAAAGGTGTGTGATTTTTCTTATGGTGCTCAATGCTCACATTTGCTATCACTTGGTTATGTGTCCTCATAGAAGATGAGATAATTGTCAAGAAGATACAGTCTCCTTATACATTGGTTTTAGGGTATAAACGTTACGAAGTCACGTTGATAGATCAGAGATATAAGACACAAGTTTGGGTTGTTCTACTTCAGCATCAAGTTGGTAATACTTAGTTTTCTACATCATAATCATTACATAGAGCCTATAGAATTTAAAGATTCAAGAGATGGTTAACATATGGGTTTCAGGGGAAGCTTATTGACAAAATCTTTAAACATTACCTGTGACATTAGATGGTGAAGGTTTTTACTACTGCTATGTCAATTATTACTACTGCTAGTTTGAGATTCTAACTACTCAACTTCATTTTCTATTGTGCTTAATGTGGGTAAATTCGAGGGAATTAGAAGGCTTGGATTAGAAGTGCGATATTGGGTTGTAGTGGTCAAGATCAAAGTTGCTTATATGCATATGTCCCCTATTGGATTATGACAAAAAGGGGAAGAAATATTAACAGGTTGCAACTTATAGATCCTTGGTGTGGCATGGTACAAAGGGAAATCTACTTAAGGGGATTTTGTTTCATTCAGGAGATGAATTTACATCCTCAACTTCAGGTGAAGCTTTGGCTTTATGATGAAGTTCGTACACGACTTTGTTTGTTTTGTCATCATCAAATAGGGGAAGATTGTTAGGATTCTAGATTTGATAAGACAAAATAAATAAAAGAATGAGTCAAAAGGAATAAAAACTTCATTAAAGAATTCTACAAGCTGGTGGAAAATATGTAGATTCTGGAAGATCTCCTTAAGAAGATAAAGATAACAGAAGATATTCCTTAATATTTAAAAGATTTACTTGTCTAATGTTTATCTTCCTTTGTAAGTCTTGATCTCTCCCTATATAAAGAGATCATAGACACATAGTTTTTAGGTATCCAGAAAAGTGTGTGTGTGTAAACTGGATCAATGTAGACGTCTAGTATAGTGGTGGTGTAGCCCCAAGGATCTTTGATCCTTGTTAGATTGTAACCATTCTAGAATTGATCATCTAGAATTGGGGGGCCCCCCCCTTGATGAAACGTATAAATGCAAAACCTTGTTAATACATTATTGTTTTATAATACCGCTGTGCGTTCTATTAATGTTAATTTAAAACCTATCCATTGGGCTTTAAACGGGATCCACAGTATTAATCGCCTAGCATAAGACATGTATAAATCACCTAGTCTTGAAAGCAAGTATAAATCGCCCCCTTTAAGACTGCATATAAAAAGCTAGAACGTATAAATAGCTGGATCGTATAAACCACAATATGATATCGCCTATAACATTTAATCAGGCGAAAGTAAGCCCAACCTTTTTCACATATCAATACGACGTTTTAACTGTCTGCATTTGTGGAGGATGTTGAGGCATGCAATTGTCGCTCTCTACCATTCTTCCACTTTTTGCAAAATCAAAATATCGTAAACATTTAAAAATAGAAATGCAAATATAGATGCGATATCAAACACCCGCCATGGCTGCAACCACAATCCAGGTGTGGCTACCCTGCAATAACGGGCCCCCAGGTTCTTGTAAACAATGCATAATGACAAAATGTAGGCAATTTATTTATAACTATACTATGGAACATATCGCTCAATGACAAAATAGTGCCGACCCATTGTTGGACCAACTTTCACCCTTTTTGGCTGCAACCACAATTTAATGTGGCTACCCCGCCAAGATACCAAAGGATGCAATAAGTTTACCTTCCTCACGCTAACCGACAAAAATGTATTAAAAAGGCGGCAAACGCACCACCGAAAAGGTTTCTAGCAAACCCGCACATTCCACGTCCGTAACAATTTGCATCTCCAATACACAACCGCCAAAGGAGTCTCCTCTAACATGTACTTTTGTCCATTTTTTATGTTAGTTGTTTTATTTGGAATATGCAGGATGCATCCTTTTATTTATGTGAACTTGATTTATAAAGAGCCCGAATATTTATTCATGATTTTGCTATTTTATGTTACGATGTTGAATATATTATAAGATTCTAGGCCAATCGTTGTGCTTGTAAATATATTAGAATTTATTTAATATAATAATGTTCATTGGGGCTAGTATTTTGTTCAAGGCGTTGGGTTCGAAAATGACTACAGAGAGAGTGAGAGACAAAGTTGATCATTTGTTCATTGATTAAACGATTACTCACGTCTATGATGAGACATGAGCCCACAACCAAGGGTGGGCAAAAACACCTTAGGCAGAAGTTGATTCGTACGTAGCACATCCTTGATAAAGAAAGGAAATCAAGGCAAAATTTCAAACCCATAAAGAAACTAAGTCGCTAAAGGATCATCATACAAGTGTGGCTTAGTCGTTTTGGCAATAAATTTATTTCAGAGCTCAAATTGTGTGAGAGTGAGCTCAACGTCATATGCATGTAAGAATGGGGAAGACTCGAGTATAATTTGTCAATGGAAATTATATATATAAACGTGATAAATAAAATTTAACTACATAAAAAAGAAATTCATATCAAGATAATTTATACGACTGTAATCCGAGTGTAACCGTTAAGAAATGAAATCGCAAAAAAACTAAATATATGATTGTTCAACAACTAGGTATTTGATATAAAAACACCAAAGATTATATGACTACTTCTTAAACTTCTATATATTAGAGCATGGGGTATGGTGGCGAAGCCAGCTCGCCACTCCGACGTGGCTTCGCCACTTGGCTCGCCACCATACCATGCTTCTTCGCCACTTGCAAAATCGAGGCCATCTCGCCAGTTCTACAACGAAGGAAATGGACAAAGAAAATTCCTATTAGCCGTTATACATGTTAATAAAAAAAAAATTAAAAAAATTATACCCTCTTTATACTATAAATACCATTTCTTTCAACCTAAATTTCACATTTATTCCCAAACAAAAATTATATTATATACCTTGTTAAGATTTTAAAATGTCTTGTTCACTTTCGCATACCGATTCTGAAGTCGAAGCTTTTGTTCAAAAACTAATTGACGAAGATAACGGTCGTCAAAACGCGATTCTGGATTTAGCCTTGCAATTTGAAAATTCATACACAGCTAAAGACGATCTTAGAAAAGCTTACGAGAAATGTAATGACATTTCACAAGATAGTCGTGCTTTGATCGACAGTTTTTTAAAAGAAGGTGCTGATAAAGATTACGAGCTGAATCTTTCTATGTATGGAAAGGCGGCAAAACTTGAAAAACTTAAGGATGCTAAGTTAGCTTGGCTATTGGATAAATACTACCACCGCTCACAAGAAAGTGTAGGTTGTTCATCATCACATGCTAATTTATATCTTACTGAGAAAGAGCTATATCAACTACATCTAGATGAAGAAGCTTTAAGAGAAACACTAGAAGAACAAGAAATGGATGCAAAAGCACGGGAGGAGAAGATTAGGCAAAAACAAGCTGATGATGATGAATTCTTTATGGAGTTTGGGGTGATGAGAATTGATTCAGATTACGAGTCATCAGATTAATATTGTAATTTTCAAATTCCGTATTGTATTTTTAAATTATGTATTGTAATTTTCAAATTTGAAATAAAACAATTACTGTTCCAACGGCTAGTGGTGGGACCCAAGTGAAAAGGTGAAGGTGTGTTACTCCGTATGAGTGAAGGGGTATTTTTGAGTAAGAGTGAAAAACTGATGTAACAGCATGTAGGACCCGTTTTTTTTTTGCTTAAGTCACCATACCCCATGCTCTTACATCCAAACACTTCAAGTTCACAGCAGGTTTTAATAAATTATGCTACCATCACTTCCTAGATGTACACGTCTTATCAGCCATAGCACTTAGAGGAAAACTCTATTATATCAAGCTGGGAATGACTATATTGACTATTTAATATATTCAGGGATTCCTCATTTTCTCAAGAGGGAAAAAGAATACTCATGCAGCAATATCAATAAGATGTTTTATAAAATGGGCTCTTTTAGTTTGACTATTTTCCTTGCAGTAATGTCGTCAAAGTAACACAAAAATGGTTAGAACAAATGCTTTGTAGCTATAACAGTGAAGCAGAAAATATAAACTATTGGGACTTCTAAGAAACCGTAACTTCGTGAAGAATTCTTAATATTGTTTCTTCAAAAAGTAACAGCGGTATAATATTATTGGGTGGAAGACTTGTCAAACCTTAATTAGGATATATGTATACGACTTAAGATAAAGTCAAAAACAAAACATTATAAATTTCAAAACATGGTACGTGGTCCAAATCATAATGCTTGCATGTTAGGTAATAACCCTATACACAAAACGAGTCGACTAATGTACAAACATGAGGACATTTCAAGGTTGATATAGATGACCAAGCACCAGCAGACGCTTTTTTAACCTACTATAAATACTTGGAACCAGTTCATGCAAAAACATATATTATTCGATCATTTAACAACAAGGAAGCATATTAAGCAATTCTAATTCATAGTAGCACATAACTAAAATACCAAATAAGTTTGATCATTTGAAGATAGCTAGCCATGCACACACATCTTCTCGTCCTATCGTTGTTAGCAGCTCTTTGTTATATCCAATCACAAGCAGCTCTAGTTCGATATACGTTTGTGGTAAGCTCTGTGTTATTCAGGTCTAGATTAGTTTTTTTCTTTTTCTTTTTTTAGGCCAACCCGTACCCCACAACTATTGGCAATTGATCACTAATTAGTATTTGTATATATTGGCCATCCAATTGCCCTGCAAAGGTTCCAAAGAAACTAACTACACAAGACTATGCAGCAGCAAGAACATCTTGACAGTTAATGGGCAATACCCTGGCCCAACTATTTCTGCTCGTAGAGGAGACACCGTCATCGTTGATGTTATCAACCAAGCCACACAAAATATCACAATTCATTGGTAGATATATCAATCTATGTTTCTGAGAAGTTAAATGTTTGAGTAGCTTCTTAATAATATGGGCTTTCGAGTACTAAATCATGTTTTATGAACTATTAAAGGGCATACCGCTCGTGGAAACACGCCACAAGACTTACACCTATGGTCTGATGGACCTGAATTTATCACACAATGCCCGATTCAACCTGGTTCTCGTTTTAGCCAGAAGATTATTCTGTCGGATGAGGAAGGCACATTATGGTGGCATGCACACAGCGACTGGTCTCGAGCTACTGTACATGGTTTATTAGTCGTATCTCCCAAGATTGGTACTACTTACCCATTTCCTAAACCTCATGCAGAGGTTCCTGTCATCTTAGGTATTTAATTACTTCCCACATTCCATGTCAACTAATATATATCTTCATCTTAGTTCAAATACTTTGTAAAAAAATATAGAATTAATAATTGAAAGTGCAGGTGACTGGTGGAAAAATGATATACAAACGGTGATGGAAGACTTCTTGCGTAGTGGAGGTGATCCACTAAAATCTGATGCTTTGACAATCAACGGTCAACCTGGAGATCGTTACAACTGTTCTCGTCAAGGTACTACCTTGTTTTTGCGTCTTTCTTTTCATTTTATCCAAATATCGGCTAGACTTGTTTTCAGATATACGAAGCATACTTAATTTCTGTTTTTTTAAATATTAATGTCTTCAGAAACAACAAAAGTAAAGGTGGATCAAGGAAAAACTTACATGCTTCGTATGGTCAATGCTGCAATGAACAACATCATGTTCTTTGCAATCGCAGACCATCAGCTAACAGTCGTAGGAAGTGATGGAGCCTACACTAAGCCATTGAAAACGAATTATGTCACTATTTCACCCGGACAAACCATAGACCTGTTGTTAGAAACAAACCAACCCCAAAATCACTATTATATGGCAGCAAAATTCTATAATAGCAACCCTCGAAGTCAGTTTGATAATACCACCACCACAGCCATCATCGAGTACAATGGAAACTACACCGCATCTCCATCACTTCTTTTACCCCTTCTTCCTGCTTTTAATGACAGAAATGCATCTTTCAGCTTTACTCGTAGCTTAAGAAGTTTAGCAAGCACTGATCATCCAGTTGACGTTCCAATGAAAATCACGAGGAAGTTATTATATACCCTATCGATTAACACATTACCTTGTGATAATAACTCTGTATGCGCTGGACCACAAGGTAGAAGGTTTGCTGCAAGCATAAACAACATTACATTTGATGCTCCAAAGACTTCCATACTTGGAGCATACTATCGGGGAATGAATGGTATTTATGGGGACGACTTTCCTGATAACCCACCGTTCATCTTCAACTACACATCAGATAGTTTGAATAGCTCGGTACAAACCCCAATGAACGGGACAGAGGTGAAAATCCTGAAATATAATGATACGGTAGAGCTTGTATTCCAAGGAACAAACGTGGTTTCAGGAATAGATCATCCCATGCATTTGCATGGATATAGTTTCTACGTGGTAGGATCTGGAATTGGTAACTTTGATCGACAACGAGATCCTTTGAATTATAATCTTGTTGATCCTCCTCTACAACAAACAATTGCGGTTCCTCAAAATGGTTGGACAGCCATCAGGTTCAGGGCAAACAATCCTGGTATTAATTCGATTTTCTTTCAATTCAAGTAAATTATTCTTATTTCAAATTAACAAATATGTGCTCATCTAATTTAAAACATACATAAACTTATCAGGAGTATGGTTCATGCATTGTCATTTCGAGCGACATGTAAGTTGGGGAATGGAGATGGTATTCATTGTAAGGAATGGCAAGACTTCAGATGCAAAAATGTTACCCCCTCCACCTGATATGCCAAAATGCTAGAAGATTTATTATTTCATTTGTTAAAATTACCTCACTATATAGTGTTTATGTTCTTTGGTTTATTATTTTGTTATATTCGTTTCTAGCCAAATAAGCTAAGTAGTTTTTTTAAATGTATGTATTGTGCACATGAATAAAGAAATGTATTGCTCTGGTTTAGTAACATCCCTTGCCTTTTGCAACCTTATGTGCTAGCTTCTGTAGTCTTCTCTTCTGATTTTACTTCTAGCATAAATGTAAATAGATACATAAAGAATATATATTACTCTTGCAGTCTTGCAGGCTAATTATATAAAGCAGAACATATCTACTATATTACAAAGAAAAATTCAATTCCACATAGTCACCACATTAGACTAATGAACAATTTATTTCTATACTCGAGCGAGCGTGTCATGGCAAGGCTTTCAAAATGCAATTTGTAATGAATAAAATAGTTTTACATGGGACAAGGAGGGTACAGAGATGTACAATTGCAGGTTTCTTTAATCTCATTGATGAGTGTGTCCTACTTTGATGGTTTTGTGTCAGCGCAAAGTCCAGTTCCTAAACCTCCAAATAATCCGTATAGCGGTTTTAATAACTGCATCAAAACTTACCTTTGTAGATTGGTGTAAATTAGCCGTGTCTCCGCAAACAATAAGATGAGAAAGAACTTAACCTTGGGAATATTGTCTAGTTTCCACCAACTTGCAATCCTAGTTTTGAAACAAGAAAACCTAAAAATGAGAAAGAACCTTAGGAATATTCTCATAATCCATTTTGGTTTATGAACTTTTTGTAAAAGCTACGATTTTTTTTTTTGCTTTACATGTTTCTCAACAGTACACAGATTCAGTTTTCGTTTTCAATGTCTGATTTAACAAAGTCGCTAAAAATTATCAGAGACTAATAATAGCTGGTATGTAGGACACAAGTCATATTGTGGTATTAGACATTAATTAGTAGTTGGTACTTGGTAGCATATAGATCATATTGTGGGATTAGCTATTACACCGGGTGGTTCAAAATGGCAGCAACCGCAATTCCATTGAAGTATTAAAAACTCCTCAACAATACTTTAAAGTGACGTTTGAGTTTGATACGCATGAATTAAACAGATCCGAAGACTCGAAGACCTTGCTATATTTATTAATAAAAAACCCATAAAACGTTTACAATTTTCTAATAGGTTACACGATAATTATCACATTCACTATAAGTGACTATAGTGTTGACATACACGATAAACAAAAACGAAGCATTGACACTTAACTATTACAAGAATTATACTTTTGGTCTCTCATTTTTTTATTTAATTGCTTATGGTAACCGAAAGAGAGTACTTTACCACAAAAACCGACTCATATAAGCTTATATCGTTGCAGAAACCTCATTTCTTGAAACAACTTCTGCACATAGAGGCTCCTTCATTTCGCAAGAGATCTTAAGCACCTCGGCTTGAACCACAGGACGATCCATGTCGTCGATATGATCCAATCATAATGATACACCAACTTAGCCCCACTGACTAACCGTAATCATACCAAGGTTCATTCCAGGACAAACCCTATGGCCCGCTCCAAACGGTGCAAGCCTAAGGTCGCTACCTCTTACGTCCACTTTAGAACCACTTGCAGACTTTAAGTTAATATAATCGCACATTCTTTACTTATTGGGTAAAGGCTATAGAATACCAACGTACTTTCCAAAATTTACCGTAATAAACAACTTACTTTTTTATAATCGATATCACCAACTTACATTCAAATTTTGTTTCAACTTTAACAAAACGTTTGTGCTGTTAGTTATTATGTAGCAACGTTAGTCCATTTAGCTAACGATCGCTTACATCGTTAGTCCTTATATTCTTCCTCTTTGAATGTGTATAAAAAAAATTCGAATTTTTTGATAAAAATGTATATAAAAATTTTCGAAAAAATGTGTGAAAATTTTCGAAAAAAAATTCGAAACATAAAAAATTTTCTAATTTTTTTTTCCACATATTGCGTTCTATACACGTTTGATTTTGTACTCTACACATAGTTTGTTATCTAATGCCCTCGAAACATACAGTAAATTCCATACAATAATGAGAACTATCTCTAGCGTCTTCCATCAATCTATGTATGGATCCTCTTATTAACACGCGCTACGATCACTGCTTACTGGGCGCTATCTTTATATTTGCCAAAACACAAAATACTATGCAAACAGAATTCTGTATTATCAGAATTTTCACTAAGATCTGTATTCTTCTCCATTTAGACACTTTCCTAAAACTTCTCCACCTTACGATTAACATCGTTTATATATCCATACATAATTGAGAACTTTTAAATCAGAATTTCCTATCGACGTTAACAGAAATCTTTTTCCATACAAGATTCTTTCCATGATCTAACTATTCTATGCTTTTTACTTCACACTTTGGTGTGTCCCACCCTGGAGGATCTGGATTGACTAGTCTGAGTTTTTGTCACGAGTTATCATATAAGATGATAAATAATTTGATTATGTATAATACTATATGATAAATAATATACTTATGTATGATATAAGCTCATTCCAACTATACATATAATTGTACAAATTCATTTCACCTGTTGTCGTAATTATTTATTCATGGATTAAATATATTTTCAATTATTTTGCACTCAACTCAGCGTAAGATGCACAAAAGACGCTTGTTTGAAATGAGAATCTTGAAATTAGAGGTAGATATTATGATAAATATGTTGGTTTATGGTTTGCATTGTGTTGTGGGGAGTATTTAATTGGGTAAGGCACAGAGGGTGATGTGTGCTGTAGGTTTTGCATTGGTGATTTATGAGATGATATGGTGGTGTAGAGTTTGAATTTAGCGGGTGTGGGGGGTGTGGGTGTGTGCGGATGGGGGAGAGTGTTTGTGGGTTGTGTAGGGGGTGGGGTTGGGTGGGGTTGGGTGGAGGGGGTTTGGCTTGGGGGGGGTTGGTTAGTTGTGGGTGGGGGGGTGTGGGTGGGTTTGTATTTGTTTTGTGTGGGGGTGTGACGTTTGGAGTGAGAGGGTGGGGGGTGTGGTGTGGTGAGTGTATGGGTGGGGGGGGTGGAGTGGGTGGTGATGGGGTTTTATGGGGGGTGTTGAGTGTGTTTTTGTGGTTTGGTGTTTTCTTGGTCTGGTATTGTTGGGTGTGGGTGGGGGGGAGGGGTGGTGGGGAAGGTTGGGGTGGGTTTGTGCGGCGGGTGGGTTTGGTGGGGTTGTAGGGTGTGTGGGGTGGTGTGGGTTTCGGGGTGTTCAGGAAATAGGGTGGTGGGGTGTTGGTGGTGTTTTGTGTGGGGGGGTGGGGGGTGGTTTGGTGTGGGGGGGTTGAGGTGAGGGTGGGTTGTGGTGGGCGGTGAGGTGGGGAGTGTGGGTGGGGTGTACCGTTGAGGGTTGAGTGTTTGGGTTTGGGTGGGGGGAGGGTTGTGTATGGGGTTTGGGATGTGTGGGGGGTTGGGAGGGGTTTGGCGTAAAAGGGGGGTGTTGGGGTGGGGTTTTGGTGGTGTGAGTTGGGTGGGGGTTTGTGGGGTGTGGTGGTTGAGGGGGTGTTGGACATGTGGGTAGGTTTGGTGTGTGTGTGGTGGGTGGGTGGGTGGGGGGGGTGGAGGTTTGTGGGTTGTAGGGGGAGAAAAGTGTGGTGTGGTGGATTGTTGGGCTTGGGGGGTGTGGGTGTGTTGGTGGGTTTGTGTGTGTGGGTGGGGATGTGGGGGGCTGGGGTCGGGGGGTGTCAAGGTTTGTTGTGGTTTGGTTCGTGGGGGCCAGGGGGGGGTTGTGGGTTGGTTGGGGTGGGTGTTTGGAGGTAGGGTTTGTGTGGTGGGTGGTGTGGTATTTTTGCTTGGTGTGTGGGGTGTGATGGGTGTGTGGGTTTGTGGATGGAGTGTGTGGAGGTTTGAAGGGGGGTGGGGTGGGTTGTGTGTCTGTTTGATGAGGTGGGGGGGGGGGGGGGATGAGGTGGGGAAGAGGTGTCTTTGTGTGGCGTTGGTGGGGGTTGTGTGTGTGGGTTGGAATATGGTGGTTGGTGGGGGGTGTATGGGTGGTGGGGAGGTGGTGGGTGGTTGGTAGTGGGTCGGGGGTTGGTTGGGGTTTGGGAGGTTGGTGGGGTGGTGTGGGTGGGGTTTTTTGTGGCGGTGGTTTGGTGTTGTGTGGGTGGGGGTGGGGCTGTGGGGTTGGCTGTGTTTTTGTGGAGGGTGGGTGTGTGTCGTGTGTGTGTGTTGGTTGTGTGGTTGTGTTTTGTGATGGTGGTCGTTGGGGTTTGGGTTGTTGTGAGGTTGTGGTGGTGGGGGTTGTGGTGCGCGGTGTGTTTTGGTGGGTGAGAGGGTGTGGTGGGTTTTTGGGTGGTGTGTGGTGTAGGTTTTTGGGGTTGAATTCGTGTTTGATGTCGGTTGTTAGGTGGGTGGGGGAGGGGTGTGTGGGTTGGGGGTAGAGGGTTTGTGTGTGGGTGGTTTGTGTGTGGTGTGTGGTTTTGGGGGAGTTGTGGTGGGTAGCTGGGTGGTGTTGTTGCGGGTTTTGGGTTTTGTTGTACTTTATGGTGGGACCGATCGACCCCATGTGGGGTTGGTGGGTTGGTTGCTGGGGCAGTTATGGTGGGGGTGGTTGATGGGTGGGCAAAGATGTTCTTTTGTTGATTGTTGGTGGTTGGTGTTTGTGTGGTTGTGGTTGGGGTGGGTGGGGGGGTACTTGGGATGGATTGGGTGTATGTGGTTTTGATTGGCTGGGGGGGAGAGGGGGGTGAGTTTGTTGGTGGGGTGTTATGGGGATGGCTGGAGGGTGGTTGGAAGTGCAGATTGTTAACGTTGGTTGCTATGTGGGTCGTGTGGACTGGTGGGGGGTGTTGTTGTGGTGGGGGTGATTAAGGGGTGGGGTGGGTTGCTGTGGTTTGGTGGTGTTTGGTGTGTGGGGGTTGGTTATTGTTGTGTGTGGGGGTTGGGGGGGGGATGGCTCGGGAGTGGGGTGGGTGAGGCTGGGTGTTTGGTTGGTTGGGGGTGGGGGGGGGTTGGTAAGGAGGGTTGGGGAGGAGGTGGGGGTGGGGGGGGTGAGATATGGGGATGTGGTTTTTGGTGAGTGTGTGGGGGTGGGGGGTGGGGGTGGGGCGGGGGGGGGAAGGTGTGTGGGGGGGGGGGAGGGGGGAGAGGGACATGTTTGGAGAGGAGTGAGGTTGGGTGGTGGGGGGGGCGGGTGTGGGGGGGTGGGTGGGGGGTGTGTGTTAGGGGGGTTGAAGTGTTGAATGGGTATTTGCGGGTGGGTGGATGTTTGGTGTGTTTATGGGGGGGTGTTGTTTGTGCCTGGTTGGGTATGTGGGGAACATTGTGTGGTTGGTTTTGTGGGGTTGGGGTAGGTGGGGCGGTGTTTTGGTGGAAGGGGGGATCTGTGATGGTTGTTGGGTGGGGTGGTGGTGGTGGAGGTGTTGGGCAGGGTAGGCGTGGGGGGGGTGTGGGGGTGGAGGGGGTAGCGTGTGGTGTAGTTGGGGTTGTGGGGTGGTATGGTTGAGATGTGTGGATGGTGGAGTATATGGTGTTTGTTTTGTTTTGTTTTGCGTGTGGTAGGGGAGTTGGGTTTTTGGTGGGTGTTGTGTTGTGAGGGTTGATATGTGTTTGGGGTGGTGTTGTGTTGAGGGGGTGTTGGTTGTGGGTTGTTTTGGTTTTGTGGTTTGTGTTGGTGGTGATGTGGGTGGTTTGGCGGGATTGTTGGTTAGGAAATTTGTCGTTTGTTGGGTTGATGTAGTGTGAGGAGTGTGGGAGGGTGGTGTGTTTGTTGATGGTTTTTTGGGAGGATGGTTTGTGCATGTTGTTTGATGTGTTTTGAATGTGGTTAGGGTTTGGTTTAGTTTGTTGGTTGTTGGGTGTGGTGTATTGTTCTTGGTGGTGTTAAAGGTGGGGGGTAGATGGACTTGTATTGGTTTGGTGGTGTTTGGTTGTTTCGGGTGCTTGTGGTTGGGGAGGGGGGGTTTGGGTTTTTTGCGTTGGATTTTGGTGTTTTTGGGTGATGTTGGTTATGAGGGGTAGTGGAATTTTTTGGTGGGGTTGGGTGTTTGTTTAGTGGGGAGTGGGAGTTGGGGTTGGGTGATTGGGTTGTTTGGGGTTGGGGGGGGGTTTGGGTTGATGTGGTTGGCTGTATGTGTAGGTACAGATGGGGGTTGGATTTTAATGATGGTGGGAGAGGGGTGGGGGGTGGGGGGTTGTGTGTGTGGTGGGGGGGTGGGAGTATGGTGGTGGGGGTTCCATTGGTGGAGGGGTGAAGGTGTGAAGGGTAGATCTGGTGTGGGTGGGTGTGGTGAGGGTTGGGGTTTGGTTGGGGGGGGTGGGGGGGGAGCTGGGGGGGTGAGGGTGTGTGGGTTGTTGAGGGTGGGTGGGGTGAGTGGGAGGCTATGGGGCGTGTGGGGATGGGTAGAGGACAAGATCGTTCTGTGGGATTGGTGGGGTGTGGTGAAGAGGGTGTTGGTGGGGGTATGAGCGGTGGGGGGATGATTGGAGGGAAAGGTTCTGTTGGTTGTGTGTGTGTTTAGTGCTTGGATGGAGCTGTGTTGTGTGAGTGGTTGTAGTTGGGGTGGTTGGGGGTGGTGTGTTGTGTATGTGGCTGGGGGTATGCGATGGTGGTGTGTGTTGGAGTTATGTGTGTTGGGGGGGGTGGTTATTGGGGTGTGGGGTTGTGGTGGTGGGTTGGTGTTGGGTTGTTGGGTTGGTTGTGGTGTGGATGTGGTTGTTTTGTTGGGTGGTTGGTGGGTTGTTGGGTGTGGGGTTGGTGGGGTTTGAATTGCAGTTGGTGGTGGGGGTGGGGGTTGGTTGCGGTTGGGGTGGTGTTGGTGGGGGGGGGGGTTGGGGGGGGTTGTGTGTTTGTGATTGTGGTTTGTTGAGGGTTGGTTGGAGATTGTATGGCTTTTGTTTGGTGTGGGTTGTTGGGTGTGGTTGGTGGGGTTTGGTCGTTGGGTGGGTTGGGTGTATTGAGGGTGGGGGTTTGTGGCGGGTGGATTGGGGGTGGGGTGGGGGTTGTGTGTTGTGTTGGTATATGGTGTTGTGTGTTGGTGGTTGGCGGGTGGTTATTGATGATGCGGGGAGGGATTTTGGTAATGTGGGGGGTGGTTTGGGGGTTGTGTGTTTAGGTGGTGAGGTTTTCGGTGGATTGTTTGTTGTTATTTAGTATTGGTTGTTGTGTGGTGGTGTGGTGGGGTTTTTGTGTTGGGGGTGGGTTGGTTGGTGGGGTGGTGTTGGTGTGAGGTGGGGTGGGGGTTGGGGGGTTGGGGGTGGTGGGGGTGGGGGGTTGTGGGTATGTTGTATTGGTGGGGTGGTTGTGGGTGGGGTTTGGGGTGGGGGTTGTTGGGGTGGCTGGGGGGGGGTTGGTGGTGGGGTGAGTATGGAGTGTGTAGTTGGTTTGGTGGGTGTGGGTGTTGTGGGGGGGTTTAAGGTGTTGGTGGTGGTGGGTGTGTTGGGGTGTTTGGTTGGGTTTGGGTGGTTTGGGGTGGGTGTCTTGGGGGGAGTGGTGTGATTGTGTTGGTATGGATGGTGTGGTATGTTGGATGGTGTGGGGGGGGTGTGTTGTGTGTTGGTTGCGTATTTGTTTGGTGTGATGTTCAGGGTTTGTTGTTGGGTTGTGGGTGGGGTTGGTGTGGGTTGTACTGTTGTGGGTGTGTGGTTGGGTTGGGATGGGGAGGTTGGGTGTTGTGGGTTGTTAATGGGTGTTGGGCGTGGGGTGGGGGGTGGGGTTAGTTGGGTGGGTTGGGTTGGGTGTGTGTAATGGTGGTGTGGGTGTGGGTGGGTTGGTGTTGTGGGTGGGGTGTTGGGGGGTGGGGGGGTGGGTTGTGGGGGTGGTTTTGGGTGGTTGGGGTGGGTTTGGTTGTTGGGGTGTGGTTGAGTAGGGTGGTTGAGTGGTTTGGTGGGTGGGTGGGTTGTGGGGGTGGGGGTGAGTGGGGGGTGTGGGTTGGGGTGGGTGGGGGGTGGGGGAAAGGGGGGGAGGATGGGGTGGGGGGTGGGGGGGGTTTGGTTGGGGGTGGGGTGTGTGGGGGGGCTGCGGTGGGTTGGGTGTGGGGTGGGGGTGGGTGGGCGGGTTGTGGGTGTGTGGTGTGATGGGGGTGGGTTCTGGGGGTTGGGTAGGGGGGGGGGTCTGGATTGGGGGGGGGAGTTGAAGGGGTGGTGGGGTGGGGGGGGTGTGTTGTGGGTTGAGTGGGGTTGTGTGTGTGTGTGGGGGGGGTGGGTGCGGGTGTTGGTTGGGGTTGGTTGTGTGGGTTGTGGGGGGGGGGGGGGGTTGCGCTGTTGGGTGGATTTTTGGGGGGTGGGGGGGTGGGGGGTGGGAGGTGTGATGTGTGGGGGGGGGGGTTGGCGGTGTTTGTTTGGGGTGGGGGTGAGTTGGCGCGTGTGGTTTTGGGGGGGTGTGATTTGGTTGGTGGGTTGGGAGCTGGGTTGGGGTGTGTTGGGGTTAGTCGATGATGGTGTGGTGATTTGGGTGTGGGTGGGGTGTTGTGATTGTGGGTATGGTGGGTTTTGTATTGGTTGGTTGAGTGGTTTGTGTATGTGTGATCATGTTGTGGTTGTAGTTTGTGGGGGGTGGTGTTGTGGTGTTGGGTGGTTGAGGGTCGTAGTGGTGGGTGGTGTGTGTTGTTGTGTTGTTGGTTGTGGTTGGTTGTTGGTGGGTTTGTGTTTGTGTTTGTGTTGGGGTTGATGTGTTGTGTTGGGTGGTTGTTGTGTTTGTTGGTGTTGTTGTGGGTTGTGGTGTGGTGGTGGGTTTGGTTGGGGTTGTGGTGGATGTGTGGGTGGTGTGGGGGTGTTAGGGGGGGGGTGGGTGGGGGTGGGGGGGGTGCGTGTGGTTGGTGGGTTATGTGTAGCTGTTTGTGTTGTTTTTCGGTTTTTTTTTTTTTGTGTTTTTTTTTGGTGTGTTTAGGTGTTGTATGTTTTGTTTGTATGTTGTTGTGGTTTTTTTGTGGTGTGGTGTGTTGGTGGTTTTGTGGGTTTGATGTGGGTTGTCTTTTTATGTTTTTTTTTTTGTTTTTTTTTTTGTTTTAGGTTGGTGTTATGTGGGGTGGGTTGTGTTGGTTGGTTTTTTGGTGGGGTTGTTGTGGTTGTGTTTTTTGTGTTGTTTTGGGGGTTTTGGGTTGTTTTGTGGGTTTGTTGGAGGGGGTTTGTTTTGGTGTGGTGTTGGGGGGTGGGTTTAGGTGAATTTTTTTTTTTGGTGGTATTTTTTCTGTTTTTTTTTTTGTGTTTGGGGTGTGTTTGGTTTTGGGTGGGGGGTGGCGTTTTTTGTGGGTTGTGGGGGGTGGTTTTTGGTGGTTTGGTTGTGTTTTTTTGTGTTGGGTTGGTTTTTGTTTGGGTGGTGGTGTTTTTTTTTTTTTTTTTGTTTTTGTGTTTTTATTTTGTTTTTTGGTGTTTGTTTGGTGTGTTTTTGTTTTGTTTTGTTTTTTTTTTTTTTTTTTTTGTGTTGTGGTGTGTGGTTGTATTGGGTTTTGTGTGTTGTGGTGTTATTTGTGGGGTTGGTTGGTTTGGGTGTTGGTTTGTGGGTGTTTTGTTTGGTGTTGTTTTGTTTTTGTGGTTGTGTTGTTTCCCCCCCCCCCCCCCGTGCGTTGGTGTTGGTTGTTTTTCTTTTTGTGTTGTGTTTTTTGTTTTTTTTTTATTTTTTCGCCTGTAGGATGGGGATAGTGTAGGTGGATTGTGGGATTTTGGAGTGGTGGTGGTTGGGTGTTGTGTTGGTGTGGGTGGAGGGTGGGGAGGTGGGGGTATCGTAGTGATTTGTGCACTTATATTCGTTGGTACCGCATGAGGTCTTATGGTTGGATGGCGAGGGGGGGATTGTGCGTTGGGGTGTGGGGTACATTTGAAATCATGTGGGGGTGGGTTTTGGTTTTGTTTTGTGGTTTTGTGGGGGGTTGGTGAGTTGTGTTGGTTTGAACGGGTCTAAGGCTGTGTGTGTTATTATGTGAGTGGTTGTGGTAAGGTTGTTGATGTGTGTTGTTGGGATTGATGTGCATTTTGTCATGGTTGTTTTGTGTTTGTTTAATAGTGCAAAGAGACTTTGCCTTTAATGGTTGGTTGTTTGAGTGTGTTGTTGGTGTGTTGTGTGTTCTGGTGTTGTTTTGGTTGTTGTTGGGGGTTCGGCTGTGTCTGATGTGGGAAGTGTGTAAAATGAGTGGTTTGTGGTTGTGTGTGGTATGTTTATGTTGGGTTGGTTGTTCTTTGAGTTGTGTCTATAAGTGGGTACTAAGTTTGGGTGATGACGTGGTTTTTGAGTTTGTGGCTGCGGTTTTACTATTGGCTTTATATTAATACTTAGTTTTTTGTTGTTTGGGGTGTATGATGGTGTTATTAGATATCGTGTACTTACTTGCTATTGAATTTGATTGTTGTGTTGTTGTTGTGTGTGGGAAAGAGAGTTTTTGGTGGGTGGTCGGCAGCGTATTTTACATTTTCTAGTCCTTCTATATTTTATTCAATCCAAGCTTAGGGTACGTTTTTAGAAATAGAATGTTTGAAAAGTTTTTGCGTAAATCATGAATCTGAAGATTAGAGGATCCTGTGAAGATTAAGCTGTTGTGCTGTTAAAAGGATTAGAGGACGTCGTTGTCCTATAGCTGATAAACTTGTTAAGACTATTGAAATAGAAAGTCCTAAAAAACTTCAGTTAAAATGGAAATCCATTTTTCTGTGCCAAAAAATAAATAACGTCGGGTTGGATATGCGCTAAGTGTATTCACTATATAGGTGTCGGATGTTGGGTTGTGGGGTCTTTTGGGGTGGGTGCTGTCGCAGTCAGTGGTTTTCGGACCAAGGATGGGGGTCTGATAGTTGTTATTTATTCTATAGAGGTACTGGTGTGTTGGATTGGTATTTCTTTGGTTTGTGCGTTTAATTATTATTATTAGAGATAACATGCTTGCTCTTTTCTTTTGTAAATATTTCACAAAATTGTTAATTGTTAAACTATTTTTTGTTGTCAATATGGACCATAAGGGACAGGCGTCTGGAAAGATTAGTTTCCCGAAAGTTATATAAGTTAAATATAGCACCCTATTTCACACCAACAGTTTGGATGTATAATACTCATACTGTCCCATAATTGGCTCCATAAATTATTTGTAAGCATTTTGATTTTAATAAAATAAACAAGGAGTCAACGATCAGGTCCTAAATTAACTATAAGATATTGTTTCATTCATTATTTCGATCGTTCAGGAGCGGATCTCATTGATTTTCAATTAATTATGTAATATTATCTTCATAACAATGGAAGATTCTGGCCAATGTGTCCCTGCTTATCAAAGACCAAATCAAGGTCTATTTTCATATGCCGTGCATCAGTTACTGTTGTCATAGTATAGCGCTAGACAGATTAATGTTATACCTAACAACTAGTAAATGCTCACCTACAACAACTTTTGTCAACCCAGGAAGATCTATAAGTGACCCAATTTGAATTGACTAAAATGACCCCAAAAGAGCGCGCACTAAATTGACTAAAATATCAGCCCAAGTTCACTCGAAACAACCGGGAAGACATAATCTTTTTTAATGACCATTTGATAATTGTAATCAGTCTCATCGTGGCATAGTAGTTGTTGTGTGTTTTGCTGAGTAGATAATGTACAGTGACTGTAATTATGAGAAGTTACTAGTGAGTTCTTCATTGATGAATGACTGCGAAGTTCAGCTCTCTGCTGATTCGGCATCGTAGGACACAACTAGGTTTATATCTGAGTAGCTAGTCAATATGGTTATATATATCGACGTGTGTATGTGTAGGATAGGTGTGTCCACCATAACTTTTCCGTCAGAACTTCTGTGAGAGACGAGGTTAACTATAGACTCGTTAATGGAGAAGACTATATCGTATTTTGATATGACCGTTTGTTCTTTGTCAATAGTCCTAGACGCTTCGCTGTCTGTCTATGCACTCTCAATCTTGAATGCGTCTCATAATCTTGTTATGAGAGAGATCTAATATTGATATAGCCACTCAGTGAAAATGTAATAGTGAACTATGTGGCGCTGATTATAATTGTGACGATACTATCCTGCTCATCTCTGTTGTGGTGTAGTAACAGATCATTATGTACTTTTAGTCTGATTGGAAGTGAAATACCGCCTTATTGCATAATGCACTAGTTTGATTATTGTGTGTGGTAAGTTTCGCGACGAGATGTAGATTTACTTTTCGTGTAATGATGTAGAGATGAGGTTAGAGGTGATCTACGCTCGTTGAGCGGTAAAGTCTCGCAAGTGGTCGCTAAAGGAGAGAGACGCTTGAGAGTGGTGTCAGCGTGTACTTAGGCTCTGCCAATTTGGGAGGGGGCCCATAGGGTTTTGTCGCTTGAATGAACCCTGTAAAGTGAGTCCAGTTGGGTAAGTTGGTTTTGTAATCGTGTTGATTGGATCAGTCCATATCGACGGTCAGTGGAGTGACCTTAGTTGGTCCAAAGCCTAGAGGTGCTTGATCAGCTCTCTGTGTTCGAGATGAAGGAGCCTCCTAGTGCAGCAAAGTTGTTTCAAGAAAGAAATCGAGGTTTCTGCAACGACATGAGCTTATTGTGAGTCGGCCGAGGTTGTCGGTATAAAGTACTCTCTTTCGGCCTCCAGGGTTACCTATAAGCTAAGTAGTAATTAGTGTGTGACAAAGGATGAGACAACTAGTATGTTTTCAGTAATAGATTATATGATGTCAATGCTTCGTTTTTGTTTGTGGTTATGGCACTCTCCAGAGTTAACATTGTAGTGTCTGACTAGCTGGTAAGTGAATGTGAGTGTGTATTATCGTTGTGAGACTTATGTGTGTGAGAAGAGAATGAATACAGAGTGTTATTAGATTGATGTTCTTTAGTTAATGTTTTATAGGTCGAATGGTGAGGAGATCTTCGGATCCGCGCCTTGTTAAGTGAGCAGACGTATCAAACTCAAAACGTCACTTTAAAGTAATGTTCGAGGAGTGTTTTTCAATTACTTCATACTGAGCTTTCTGTGGTTTGTCATGCCATTGTTGATCGAGTATCCATCTGTGCATGTAATAGAGTGAAGTGATCTCCCACTATATGATCTATATGCGTTGACAAGTACACTCACTCTAATAATTGTGTGTGCGGTGTCTCTGTAGATACCCGCACAATATGACTTGTGTAGTGGCCTACATACTAGACGGTTGAGATCGCATGATAATTTTAGCGACTTGTTAAATCAGAATTGAAAACGAAAAAAAACTGAATCTGTGTTACTGTTGAGGAAACATGTAAAGCAAAAAAAAATCGTCAGCTTTTAGAGTGCAAATGTTCATATGTATCTACTAGAGAAGGAGAGAGAAATGTACCATACTATTTTTTGAGAATTACTGTTAAGTCTTTCTAAGTGCTTTTAGGATTTTGCTTCGTTTCGCCAAAACTGTATGAGTATGCTCTCTCGTCGCGCGCGCGCCGCGAAAATAGACCAATATTCCCAAGGTTAGTTTTTTCTCCAAACGGTGCAAGCCTAAGGTCGCTACCTCTTACGTCCACTTTAGAACCACTTGCAGACTTTAAGTTAATATAATCGCACATTCTTTACTTATTGGGTAAAGGCTATAGAATACCAACGTACTTTCCAAAATTTACCGTAATAAACAACTTACTTTTTTATAATCGATATCACCAACTTACATTCAAATTTTGTTTCAACTAACGGTACAAACGTTTTGTTCAAGTTAAAACAAAATTTGAATGTAAGTTGGTGGTATCGATAATAAAAAAGGAAGTTGTTTATTACGGTAAATTTTGGAAAGTACGTTGATATTCTATAGTCTTTACCCTTACTTATTTCTAAAAGATGTGTTCTAAGAAAAGTATATTATATCAAGATAATCATTCAACTAGTGTTGTGCAATAAGGTTTACTAAATAGAGAAATTATTGATTCTTAAAAGCCACATATTTGAGTTTGTCGTCCAATTATAATCACACATTGTTTACTTATTTCTGTTGGCATAGAAAAGATAGTGCGATATGGATAAAAACAATCAATGGCGATGCATTTTTTAAAATTCTCACTTAAAGCCTAAATGACCCATAGACATCTATAGATTACTAAACGCCCAGATATCAATAATAAAATTTTAAATGGTTAAAAAGTCAAGAAATCACTTACACAAACATCAAAGAGAACTGTCTCTTAATTAACCAAAGGCCTATCAGCAACAACCTTTACGAGTTACGAATGTACCGGTAAAAACACATTATAAGTCATTCTTAGACGCCCATATGATCATTTGCAGTCAAAGAGGGTCCTAATAATATGTTACCTAACTGATGAGTCACTTTGAGTTGATAAACGTGATACAAACAGTCTATTTAGTGATCAGAATTGGTTCACAATCATGTTTTAGTTGTTTACTTGATTATTTCAATTGCATAGAAACAGAAAGCATATATGCATATCATGCACATCAGATCACTAGATGCATTATGTGAATGCAGTGCTCTAATAAATCTCACTTATGGTTGATGTTAAATGCCCTGATGTACCTTCAAGATACTAATGTGTTATTAAGCATTCCAAAAGATATATGAGACTAATCATGCAAGCCAAATACGATCTAATTTACCCTATTAACCGGAAGGCCTATTTATTTCCACCTTAAAAAACATACAAATTGGGTAACTTCGAGATTAAGAAATGTTGACAAATGTAATGATACTATCAGGAATTATGGATTGAGAGGGAAACTCAATGAATTGAAGTGTAAAAATGAACTGTGTGTATTACAAACTGAAAGGAAAAGTATATATACAAGTTTGACTAAGTTGACTAAACTAACTAACTCTGTATCTAGACATATATCAAGTATAAATACATTTACTACATTTTGTTACAAGTGATAAAACATGAAGGGAGAATTACATACATCCCCACTACAAGGCTACTAATTACATATTTCTCCACTCAAACTTTTTAATTACAAATATACCCATTTTAATACACTTAATTCTCATATATACCCATTTTAACTATTTTAATGTAAAGATTCTTAGCACATAACCATTATATCCCTTTCTTATTCATGTGCAACAAAATTATAACTTTATAACAATAGTTGGGATGTTTCCTCCCCGTCCCATTTACGTTTTACAGGAAAAATTACAAATATCCTTTTTATGCGATTATAAAAGTTGGCAACCATGGCCCGTGAGAAGGTATTCATTCATTTTCATTAAAAAAATTGTAATTGTAGAATTTAACTAAATATGTTTGTTTTACGAGGTCATATGTGTGAATTAACTTTGTAAAAAGATTTCTTGAACATGGATAGAAAAAAGATATAATGGTTATGTGCTAAGAATATTTACATTAAAATAGATAAAATGGGTATATATGAGAATTAAGTGTATTAAAATGGGTATATTTGTAATTAAAAAGTTTGAGTGGGGAAATATGTAATTAGTAGCCTTGTAGTGGGGATGTATGTAATTCTCCCTTGTTTATTAATCAAAATTCATAATTGGTAAAAATAGCCCCTGGACCTTAAAACCAATTCACATTCCATCCTTTGGTTGTGTATTAACCCTCTTTGTTAACATACTT